>CM054057.1:604918149-604984260 GCA_028641055.1 Alopecurus myosuroides
CTCCCCCCAAGCTTAGACCTCGCTTGTCCCCAAGAGAAACTGAACTCGGTAAACATGACCATAGGTTTATGGAGTGAGGTGCCGATAAATAAAATATGGACAAGAAGCATCACATATATCAATACACAAGTCATTCTAGACAACAACTTCCTCATATAATTTAACTTGAAACAAGTAGAGGGAATCATAATAAAGGTGCAAAAGTAAATCATAATTGGTTAAGTCAAACTTCGTTCTTGGTCAGAGAACAATTAACCAATTGTACTTATCTTTCGATCAGAGTCTTCATAGTAGAGCTTATATTGCAGAGTTTAACATGCTCAATCATAACAATTTCTTTACAGTCACTGATAACTTTCAAAGTGGTATTCATTCAGATAACAACATTGTACTAAACAAGGAAGGATAAAAGACATGATTGAGTAAATCAGCATATAGATGGATGGATCACAACAACGCAAATGCTTGCTTAAGAAAGAAAGGAGTAGGTTTACTAACTCAACATAAAGGGAAAAGATAGGCCCTTCGCAGAGGGGAGCATGGATTAACTCATGTGCTAGAGATTTTCATTTCATAAACAGAGGTATTGAAAACAATTTTGAGAGTGGTGTATGTTTATGTCAATGAATGGAAAATAGTAAATGTAGTACGTCACAAGCCAACTAGACCTTACAAGAGCAGCTCCCATTTAAGGACGCCAACTGAAATCAGCAGATCATCCTCTTCTCTTTTGTTTTACACAATCATGCTTTGACTGATACATTAGGGGGAAAATAGTGAAGAGAATTTGTAGTAATTAAGTTTAGAGCTGGGCACCCCGCTGCCAGCTCTTCTAGCGATTTGATAAGCGGATGAAGCCACTAGTCCAGGTGTGTGAAGTCCAATCAACAAGTGAGATAAAGATTCTCTATTTGCGTCCTCATGAGATGAAGCAGGGGCACAAAACAAGTGTAATTTTGAAGGTTTAAAGGTAGCACACAAGCAATTGTCGGTTAAATACCACATATAGGTAGATATGGTGGAAACAAATGGCATGGTTTTGGGGCTCGAGTTTTGGATGCACGAGAAGCATTCCCTCTTAGTATAGATTTTTGGCTAGCAACGATGGGTAGCAAGCATAAGAGTTGAGGGAAAACAAACAAATATACATATGATAGAACCAATCATGCAATCTTCCTTTGAAGTACACACAATATTAACTTGAGAATACTAAGCTTATGAGCCAACAAGAAAGAAAGATCATGGAATAATATATCTACATGCAACTCCCTCTTTTCTACTTAAGCCTCAAAGTATTGTTGCTACTGACCAATACTAAATTTGCCAAAACCAACTAGATTAACTTGATGCTCCAATATTGATACCAGTACTAATAACAAGATCAAACATATAACAAAAATTGCAAACTAAAATAAAGTGTAGAAAGTAAATGATGAAACTTCTCATTAATATTCCATAAGTGAAACTCAAACCAAGGGATACATCGATAACCAACGAAAGGAGAGATACTTCCATACTGCAAACCATCCTATATGTTAACTTCTCTACTCATGATATGACTCTACTAAAAGGTAAAAAGGTGAAAGATAAAGGTGTGATACTGCGGCACTCCCCCAAGCTTGGAACAAGCCAGGGGGAGGCCAATACCAATGACGAATTAATTCTTCGGTGGTGGTGATGAATCCTTCCCATTATCTGACTTCCAAGGTAAAGGCTCTCCATCAACGAATGATGACTTGGTCTCCAATATCATGAAACTGGCAGCAGAACTTATACATTTAAACCTCTCCTCATACTCATAGTTCTGATTCTGCACTTCGTAGAGGTGTGCTTGTAATTTGTTAGTGGTCTCGGTGAGTGAGAAGATCTCCTCCCAAAGCTTTGAAATCTCCTTCTTGTGCTTGGCGATCAATTCCGTCTTTATTCTGTGGATGATGTCCACTTCACGCTCCGCCATCTTATTTTACCTAAAGACTTCTTGCTCCAGCTCTTCCATCCTAGTTTCCAGGCTGCCTTCCCCTTTAGAACCCCGAACATCTTCTTTCTGCACCGCCTCATCCTTAAGCAGCAACTCCTTGGGATGCTTCTTCAACTCGTTCATATACGGGTTGACAACGTTCACAAAGAAACTGTCTTTGGGAGGTCCGGAAGAGGACATCGTGGCTCTAAATCTGAAGATGAAATCTGGCAGAAACAGAACAAAACAAAAACACGACGAGAAAACGATAGACCTCGGGGGGTCTGGGGAATTATATAGCAAAAATATCGTAACAAAAGGAAAGTGTAGTACGAAAACGGGTCGGAGAGGGGCTCCGGGGCGCCCACGTCGTAGGCTGGTGTGGCCAGGAGTTGGCCCGCACCCCCAGGTGATGTGGTGCCCTCGGGCACCACCTCCTACCCTTCTTCGGCTCAATATTTTCATATTTCCCATAAACGATAAAAATATATGTTGGAAAGCGATACACGAACTTTTTCTTAACATAACCATTACCTATTCGAAAACGGACTCTGCAGTTTCTGGAATCTTTCCGCTAATAAACTTCTCCGGAGTCACCACTTGAATAATATCAACATCTTCATCATAAGAATCTCCGAAAATATAATGTTTGAGTATTTTCCCATTCACCACTTGTGTAGTGTTATCCTTAAGGGAAGCAATTTTAATTGCACCCGAACGATACACCTCTTCAATAAACATAAGGTCCTTCCCATCTTGAGAGTAATTTTCCTGCAAAAAATCTGAGATGAGACCTATACAATAGAACTTATCACCAACATGAAATTATCTTTTAAGAATTCTCCTATCAAGCCATTGTTTAACTTTCTCTTTGAAGAGTCTAGCATTTTCATTAGCTTCAGTTTTCCATTCATCTAGAGAACTCAAATTGAGCATTCTTTTCTTACTAGCAAGTTTAAAATCTTTATTATGTTCTTTCACTGCGTAATAAGCTTTGTGTTCTAATTCTAAAGACAAGTGACAAGCTTGTCCATAAACCATTTTATAAGGAGACATACCCATAGGATTTTTATAAGCGGTTCTATAAGCCCATAAAGCATCATTTAACTTATGAGACCAATTTTTCCTAGATTTATTAACAGTCTTTTGCAAGATAGATTTAGTTTCTCTATTTTATAATTCTACTTGCCCACTAGTTTGAGGATGATAAGCTGAAGAAATTATATGATTAACATCATATTTATAAAGGGTTTTCTAAAACCACCATGAATAAAGTGAGAACCTCCATCAGTCATAAGATATATAGGCACACCAAACATAGGGAAAATAACATCTTTAAGCATTTTTAAAGAGGTCTCACCATCAGCACTTTTTGTAGGTATAGCTTCTACCCATTTAGTAACATAATCAACAACGACAACAATATGAGTGTAACCATTCGAAGGAGGAAGCGGACCCATAAAGTCAAATCCCCAGCAATCAAAAGGTTCAATAACAAGAGAATAACTCATAGGCATTTCATTACGTCTAGAAATATTACCAACTCTTTGGCATTCATCACAAGATAAATCAAACTTTCGTGTGTCTTTAAAGAGAGTAGGCCAATAGAAACCTGATTGTAGAACCTTATGTGCGGTTCTATCTCTAGCGTGAGGAATTGATGTTTTTTGGGGTGAACCTGATTGTAGAACCCGCACTTGTTCAATATGGTTTTGCGAATGAGGAATTGATGTTTTTTGGGGTGCAATGTTCTGATACCTACAGACCGAAAATACTCAATCATCGTCTAGCATCTTTGGTGGTGACAGGAGGTGAACTGAGTATCCCTCAGATTATTTTACAATTGCAGAGGTTGGTTCCAAGGGATCAGTTTCAATGGGTTGTAACCAGGGTTGGGCACAATATTTTTAAGGTTACTTTCCCCTCAAAGCACTAGAGAGGTTACAAGTGTTTGGTACTTTTTGTGTTCCTAATATCCCATGCAAATTGACAGTTGAGACATGGTCTAAGAAGATTGAGCCTGAAGACACTCTACCAAACTTTTGGTTGAGGATTTCTGGTATTCCTGAAGAACATATTGGTCACTACCTTGCTATGTGGTCTGTTGGTTTTTTTTGGGTAAGCCGGTTAGTATTGATATGGAGTACTCTAGGGATAAGAAGGTGTTGAGGATTCTTGTGGGTTGTCTAAACTACACTAAAATTCCCCACTCTTTCCCTTTGTACATCAAAGATGGATTATATAAGTTGTCTTTCGAAGTGGAAGGGGAGGACAAGGCTGTTTCTAATATTGTTATGATTGAGTATGAGGAGGATAAGGAGGATGACGATGGTCTTGCTGATGATTTCCAGGATGCTCTTGCTAAGGAGGCTAGTCTTAAGGAAGTTAGAAACGTTGGTTCTAATGTTGATACGGGAGCTGATCCTATGGTTGACCAAGGTGGGGACTCGGCTAGTAAGAATGGGAGGCAGCATGGGGTGGTTTTTTCACCACTGGTCAAAAATATGTTTGCGTTAGCTCGTGCAGAAATTGATCACTTGTTTTTTGCTAAAGTGGACGAGACATGTTCGGATTCAATTGAGTTAGTTCAACAAGGAATGTCTTGCGAGGAGCCCTCGCTCTCTGTGCTCAAACCGTCAGGTCAAGTGTTAGCTGCTGCCACTTGTCCGTTGAGGAGTGGTGGTATCTCTGTGAGTGTTGGGCAGCCGTTCTTTTGTTCGGCGGTAGCGACAGAGATGAAGGAGCATGCTGCTGTTGACCAGGGTGCTCGGAGTCCGTCTGCCGAGCAAGTTGGGCTTGAGTGCATGCAGGTTCAAGTAGATGATCATGCTGTAGTAGACCAGGTCGCTCGGAGTCCGTCTGTCAAGCGGGTTGGACGAGATTGCATGCAGGTTCAGGTTGATGCCTCGGCTTTCGGTCAGAACCAGTCGGTATTTTTGGATAGTGATGTTCTGGTTGCGTCATCGGAAGGGATGGGCGGTCTCACAAATGTTCCAAGCAAGTTTGGCTCGTCGGGGGAGTCTGTGGTCAAGTCTGTAGTTGCCTCTGTTGAGAAGGTGTTTCCTACGGAGGTTTTGAGGGAAGACGGGGTGAGCAATGGTGTTGGGCGCAGATTGGTGTTCGGGGAGGAGGAGATTAATCAGGAGTGTTCTCTGGTTTCTCCTCCAAGGCACACTCGGGAGGAGGTGGCGGCGTTTGGGGGGATTACTGATCCTGTGTCGGCGGGATTACGTTCGAGTGCATGGCTTCGCTCTCATCCGGAGGCAGATATTCCCATCCAGGAGAGGGCATCGCTCCGTGCGGCCAAGCGGGATGAGTTACTATCAGGTATTTCATCTGACAGCCACTCTGTCGCGGGATAATGGCGGCAGACGTTACCAGGGGTAACTTACTTTGGGGCAAATCGACTCTGGTGTTTGGGAGAGGGTTTAGGTCAGGGGAAATCATGTTTTCTGGTGATCTGGTAGCCCGGGCTGTAATGTCGCCGAGTCTCCGAACTAGGGTTACAACTATCAGCTCTCGTACTACTGGAATACTCGAATAGCTGGTAAACTCTTGGTCTCTCTGTTCCAGGAACCGGTTTATATATCACCCGGCCCTCTGGCTTCTTATACAAGACATACCCTGAATCCTACCCGGAATACACACATAACCCTAGCTTTCCTAATCTTGGCTCCCATGGTACAGATTACAAGATCCACGCTCCCTCTTGGGCCTTCTAGAAACTCCTCCACATTGGGCCAGGTCTTGCGTGATTTCCGTCGGGCCGGGTTTCACCTAGACATGAACCTACCAGGTTACCATCCCCTCAACAGTAGTCCCCAGAATAGCTTGGGCATCTTAGGATCAACCATGATGCGCACGCTATTCCCTGCAAAACAATAAACATTCAAATTCATAATATTCCGAGTTAGAGTTCTTTAACTATAGCCAGGCCTGCTCTTTGGACGGTCCATATAATAACCCGGTTTTCCCCGAGCCAAGGCATCATTTCCCGGGTTAACACTCCAAGGAAATATGACATGACCCGGTATTTGTGTTTCTATCGGCTAATCCGAGTAATACACCTTAAACCCGACTCAATCTTATCCGGATATCTCGCAACAATTACCTTGATACTTATCCCCAAATTTTCGAGCCGGATAAATCTTTTCCGAAAATCACTCAACTTACCGCTCAAACCCCTAGGGTTTCCACGCGCCTATAAATTGGCCCTCAGGGGGTCAACCCTAAGATTCCAACGGCCATTTCCCCTCATCTTCCACCTCTCGCTCCGCCTCCGCACCAGCAAGCCCAAGATCAAGCTCGTGACCGCCAGGGCTACGCCAACACCTCCGGGCTCGCCGCCGGTCGCCGCCCGCGTCTTCGCCAGCGAATCGCTGCCACCGCGCTCGCCGTCATCCACAAATCGTCGCCGCCGCGCATCCCCGTCAACGGATCATCCCGGTAAGTCCCTTTGGCCATTAGATGTAGATCTCTTTTCTTTCCAATCTTGCGCTAGCATTTTGGCTCGAATCTCACATGTAGTTATCCGCCATTGCTCCATCTAGTTAGATGCGCCTTATCAGTTTCCAATCTCACACTTTTCCGCAATTGTTCTTAGCTAGATCTATTTCCCGTATCTCTTGCAAGCACTTAGCTGTTTATCTTTCTCTTTTCCTACTGTGTCAATTAGATGTGTTCCGCAAATTCCTGGAACCCTACTTACTTGCATTTTAACTCCATCTAGATCTACACTCCATGGCACCCAAAGCTAGTGCCAAGCTGAAGGGAAAAAACCCGGCTGGAAAGCAAAAGTCGGGTCAGTCGATTTCCGCCAATTGGGCGAAATCGACTGTCACCAAGGCGAAACTCGGCGAGCTAGCCGAGTCTGGGGTCTTGCCCGCAGAGGCGGACATCCACTGGAGGATGCCGGGTGAAGAAACCCGGCCTTCACCAGGTCCGGATGAGGTAGTCATATTCCTTGAGCACGTGATCCGGGGTTTCTGCCCCCGGGTTTTCAGAAGGTTTGTCACCCCTCCCCCTTCTGAAAACTCGGAGGAGGATGAAGGTAATTCCGGGTCTCTGCTCAATGAATACTTTGTTAGCCTATTCGACCAAACTTCCCCTCCTTCCGACAATGCTCCTCACTCACCAGCGCTAGAGGACAAAGACGACACTCAATCAGAAGAAAGTGAGGCAGAGCCGGAAGCTGAAGTTGGGGCGAAGAGGAAGACTAGGAGAGTCGCTTTCAAGGTGACGTATTCATCCATGACCTCCAAGCCATACTCCTATGCCAATATGTGCGAACTTAATAGGCAACTAACCACTACATCGTCTCTGAAGGAGGCAACCCCAGCCAAGCGACGGGTAACCCGGACTTCTCCGGGTGACGATCCCCTTAATCCTGGTATCCCCATGTCACCCGCTCGCCGAGCCGGTACTCCTTCCACTTACTGTACCTATATTCCTCGAAAGTTTCCATCTCCAAGTCATCCCTTAGCCGGACAACTCCAGGTCTCACTTTCCGATTCTTTATCAGCATCTTTCGGGTCCAGCAATGATCTCCCGGCCGACTTTGTCGTGAATACCGGGTAATTTGCTACCCCTATTAACCAATATACCTTTATTTTCCGTGTCTTCTGTCTATCACTTACTAACTTTTTCCTTTTCTTTCTCAGAGCCAAGGTTACACTTAGTGACCAGGAGGACATGCACGTCGATAACCCGACCATGGAAGACCCGGAGAGTGCTACCAAGCCCGCATCCGGCGGTGAAGAGGAAGAGCTGGACGACACCGCCAGCCCAAGAGCCGAGTTTCCACTGCCAACACATCAATCGGCTGACGCTAACGTCGAGTATCTGGGAACACAGAGGGCAACCCCTCCTCCAAACACTCAAGCGACCAGAGTCGGCCCGCTCAAGCAGGAGAGAACCCCACCATCGGGTAATCAGAACCCTAGCTCCTCTAGGCCGAATCTCAGTGGCCTTGATTTTGAAGGGATGCTGGAGGAGTATTATTCGCTAAAAGCCAGTGAGAAGTATATTATCGAGTCTCTGGCGGCTGAGCATCAGGTAACTTAACCGATATTATTTACATACTCATCTAGTCCCCAAGTTCCGGGTGAACTGTACATAGTTTACTCGGTACTTCCATAGCTATATAGCCTTCCACACTCGGTTTTTACCCTGCAACCGACTAATATTTCCTTGTCTATTTTCCAGGCTTATGTGACCCGGATGGAGGAGATGTTGGCGAAAACCAACGAAGTCCTCCAAGTTGAGACCAAACTCCGATAAGAGCTAGAGGTCGAGGTGAAGGACCTTTCCAAGGAATGCAAGAAATACAAGAAAAAGCTCCATCACGCTGAGGGCTTGCTGAAAAAATTATCGACCTTTGTTTCCGATACTTACAGCTCCTTGATTGGTAAACGAACCTAACTTCTTGATTATCATTCGGGTTTCTCATTTTGTAGGGTCTATAATCCGAGTCTTACCACTTTACTTTTCTCTTTAGTCTGCAGGTCCGGGTGACAAAGTTGATGATGAAGATGATATAGAAAAACTGAAGACCCTGAAGGCGGTTGTCCGGCAGTTTTCTGTGGGGACCAAGTGGACCCTTGAACCCGTGAAGTGGCCTAGTGCTTATGGCGGTGTATCCTAGATGTTTGACGCGTGCTCGACGATCCCTGCCTAGATCGATCACTGGAAGCGCTCAGCATGCCGGGTTGGGGTGACCCGTGGCCTCGCGTTGGCCAAAGCCTACTATCCTAGGCTTGAGCCGGCAACGCTTGTGAACGGATTCCCTGAATTCAATACTGACGGCTCTCGATTCTCGGCCAAGGACTTCAAAGCTCTCCACACTCAGATTCGTCACTCGGCCAGCTTGATTGCCGAGAAACTTGATGTGAACAAGCTTACCCCACCGTACAATGCTGAAGATAAGCCAGTACCTTCTGCTCTCCCTTCTCCTTTTGATATGCTAGCCCGGTGGAAGGAGGAAGTTGCCAAGAAGAAGGCCGAGGCCGACTCTGCGCCAGCATAATCCACTCTAGTTGTCCCTCCTCCAGCTCGCGCTGATACCATGGTTGACCCGGACACGGAGGCAGGGAAGGCTACAGAAGAAACCGCCGAAGACCCGACTGCCAAGACCACTTCTGATGACTCGGCTATGGATGCCGAGTAAAGTTTATCATTTTTCACCCAAAAACACTCATTCGGCCAATAGGCATTTTGTAATATGCCTTATACACTTATTTATTTGATAGTGCGCATGTGCACTTTTGATACTACTCCCTTGGTTTGTAACACACTTAAACTTTTTATGGCTTTGATGGCCCTTTTGGCCATCCACCTTGATATGCACTTTTCAGCCTTAAGCTTTGTCGCTTTTCTGAGCTTTCTTCTTTTTCCAATCCTATGAGACCCGGTTTCTGGGTCTTAGGGTTTTTTGACCGGGTGATCTTTGCTTCTTAAGTCCCCAAGTCCCCAAGACCACAAAACTCGGATTTTTGGGTTTTAAGCTCAATAGCTAGACAGTTTGCTATTTTTCTCAAATTCCCAAGTCCCCAAGACCCAAATTTCCGAGTCTAGGGATTTGTATTTTTAAGAAAAAGCTCCCTGTTTTTGCCAAGGCCCAAAACATATAGCTACACATATAAATTTTGAAGCTATGCTTAATACATTGTGAGTTTCCGGCTATAGCCTTTTACTCCGCATAACTTGTGGTTTGGATAACCCTTTTGATCCTCTTTGTTGTAAGCCGGCTTTCGCGTGGATATTCAATGCTGCTATAACTTTATAAAAACAGGATCAGGCAAGTCCCAGTGGGCATCATGACTGATTGTAATTATACGTTAGCAAAACACGCCACACTATTGCGAGTCACATCAAGCTTAAACAAGAAAGATCAAGGAAGTTTGGCTCTATTGTCCGGTTATAAGATTGTAACCGTACTTATTGCAAGTAATCGGTCCTTATAACCTAATGGCATCGTGGCCGGGTCTGAGATTATAACTGTGCTATTCAAGCAATCAGCCCCCAAGACCTATATATGCAATCTATGAAAATTTTAAACCTAGTGTACTATAACTAAACAATAAATACTTACCTGATATGGAGTAGAATAAGACATAAAAACTTTAAAACAAACTAACAGGAAGAAAACAAAAAAAATAATATCATAGTTTAACCATCTCTTTATTGATATGAGAAAGATTAGGTCCGCAAGCCGCCTCATTAAAAACCCTCTAGTCCCCTTAGGTACCCTGGATAGGAAAAGAGTGCGCCTGAAACCTGCTGCCTGTTTACTTCGTGCAATTCAACTTGTAAACCTAGCCTATGCTAAGTGTAGTAGGGACGCAGCTGAGTCACGTTCCATGGTCTTTCCCGTTCTTGCATAGATGAAGTGGTATGGGCGGTGTCATTGACAGTGTCCGACTCTTCCCTTGCATCTATTAAGTAGTATGATCCATTATGCAAATTCCGACTTATGATGAACGGGCCTTCCCATGGTGGAGATAACTTGTGCTTTCCTTCCTTTGATTGTACTAAGCACAATACCAGGTCCCCTTCCTGGAAGACCCGGGTTTTAACTCGGCGACTGTGATACCGCCTCAAATCTTGTTGATATATAGCTGATCGCTCCAAAGCTTGCTCCCTGTGCTCTTCTAACATGTCCACAGCGTCTTGCCGGGTCTTCTCATTCTCCACCTCAACATAAGCTGCTACTCGGGGCGAGTCATGGATAATGTCACTCGGAAGAACTGCCTCTGCACCATAAACCATGAAAAACGGAGTCATCTGAGTAGATCTGTTAGGTGTAGTGTTAATTCCCCAAACTACTGATGGTAACTCCTCTACACATGCTCCAGCAGCTCTGAGGCACGGGACTCGTAATCGTGGTTTCAACCCACGAAGTAACTCCTGGTTTGCCCTCTCCACTTGTCCATTAGCTTGTGGATGGGCTACTGAGGCTACGCCAAGGCGGATGCCATTGTTTCCACAAAACTTTTCCATCTCACCTAAGGACATGTTGGTCCCATTATCTGTTATTATGCTATGAGGATATCCAAACCGATAGATGATCTTTTTCAGGAAATTGATAGCTGTGGCTGCTTCACAATTGGTGACTGGCATGACTTCAACCCATTTAGTAAACTTATCAATAGCCACCAAAAGATGAGTCTTTTTGCAAGGCGACATGTGAAAGGGGCCCACCATATCCATGCCCCAAACTGCAAACGGCCAGGTCAGCGGGATTGTTCGCAACTCCATAGCCGACACATGGGTTTGGCGAGCGTACCTTTGACATCCATCCCATCTTGCCACCAAGCATTCCGTGTCGGCCAAAGACGTGAGCCAGAAGAAACTGTGTCGATATGCTTTAGCCACAAGGGATCTTGTGGAGGCGTGGTGCCCACAATCACCTTCATGGATCTCCCTCAGAATTTGTCGGCCTTCCTCTGGTGTTACACAGCGCAAAAAGACGCCTACAGCACTTCTCTTATATAGCTCACCATTAATGATAGAATAGCCATTTGCTCGTCTCAAGATTTGCCTGGCTAAAACTTCTTGTGGTGGTAACTCACTCCGTGATAGATAAGCCAGGAACGGCTCCGTCCACTCGGGAATAGAGCATACAGCGGCCACAAGATCCAAATCCGGGTCTTGGTTAGCCACCTCTTCTTCAGATTCAGTTTTGACAGAGGGCCGCCATAATTCGTCCAGAAAGACATTAGGTCAAACCGGCTCTTGGTGCGAGCCGAGTCTTGCGAGCGCATCTGCTGCCTCGTTCTTTCTCCTATCAATGTGTTCCACCT
The DNA here is from genome assembly GCA_028641055.1 of Alopecurus myosuroides. NCBI lineage: Eukaryota > Viridiplantae > Streptophyta > Magnoliopsida > Poales > Poaceae > Alopecurus > Alopecurus myosuroides. The sequence continues at coordinate 604,929,907 of CM054057.1, forward strand.
GATACCCGGAAAAGACCCGGCTACCCTGTCTACCTCTTTGCGATATGCTGTCATTGTTGCATCCTTTCAATCCCAGGTTCCTGAGACCTGCTGTACCACAAGATCTGAGTCTCCATAGCACCTTATCCGCCTGATATTCATCTCCTTTGCTACTCGCAGCCCGTGTAATAGGGCCTCATACTCGGCCACATTGTTGGAGCAATCGAAGTGAATCTGCAACACGTAACTCAACTTGTCCCCTTTTGGTGATGTGAGTACCACCCCAGCTCCTGATCCCTTGTATTGCTTGGAACCATCAAAGTGCATCACCCAAGACTCGGAACTTGGCATCATTATGGGCATGCTTGTGTGAGTCCAATCATTGATAAAATCAGCTAAGGCCTGAGACTTGATTGCAGACCGAGGCTCGTAGTTGATATGATAATCTCCCATCTCAATGGCCCACTTGGCTATTATGCCTGTCGCATCTGAGTTTCTGATAATATCTGCCATTGGTATAGAGCTGACCACCGTAATGGGGTGTTCCTAAAAGTACGGATTCAATTTCCGGCTGGCCATGAAGACCCCAAAAACTAGCTTTTGCCAATGCGGGTAACGCTGCTTTGCTTCCGATAAGACCTCACTCACATAGTAAATCGGCCTTTGTACCGGATGATCCTTTCCATCCTCCTTGCGCTCAACTGCAACCACTGCGCTGACCGCCCGGGGCCCGGCCGCAACGTATAACAACATGGGCTCTTTAGGACCCGGCGCCGCCAGAATCGGTGCCTCAGATAACTGCTTTTTCAGAGCTTCAAATGCCTCGTCGGCCTCTTGGTCCCATATGAATTTGTCGGTTTTCTTCAAGAGTCGGTATAGGGGTACTGCTTTTTCTCCAAGCCTAGATATAAACTGGCTTAATGCTGCTACGCACCCCGTGAGTTTTTGGACATGTTTCAGCTGTTCCGGCTTTTTCAGATTCTGGATAGCCTTGATCTTTTCCGGGTTGGCTTCGATCCCTCGTTCAGAATCGATGAAACCGAGTAATTTTCCCGCAGGCACTCTGAACACGCACTTAGTCGGGTTAAGCTTCATCTGGTATCTCCTCAGGTTCTTGAAGGTCTCCTTTAAGTCATCTATGAAAGTTTCAGCTTTCCTTGTTTTAATCACCACATCATCCACATAGGCATGAACATTGCGTCCAATTTGATCCTCAAAGCACTTTTGAATACACCGCTGATACGTTGTACCGGCGTTTTTCAGCCCAAAGGTCATGGTCTTATAGCAAAAAGCACCAAAGGGGGTTATGAACGAAGTTTCCTCCCAATCCTCCTTTTTGAGCTTTATTTGGTGATACCCGGAATAAGCATCCAGGAAACATAATAAGTCACAACCTGCAACCGCATCTATGATCTGATCTAACCTTGGGAGGGCAAATGGATTCTTTGGGCAATGCTTGTTAAGACTCGTGTAGTCTATGCACATCCTCCACTCGTTGTTCTTTTTCAGCACTAGAACCGGATTTGCCAACCATTCCGGGTGAAAACCTCCATAATAAAGCCGGCTGCCAGGAGCCGAGCTATCTCTGCTCCTATAGCCTTTCTTCTTTCCTCATTCATTTTTCTTAGGCCCTGCTTCATAGGCCGGGACTTGGGATCGACGTGCAAGCTGTGCTCAGCCAACTCGGTCAGAATACCCCGCATATCACTCGGCGTCCAAGCGAACACGTCTTGGTTCTCGTGAATAAACTTTATGAGTGCCTCTTCCTCCTTGTTACCCAGGTTAGAACCTATAGCAAACTGCTTGGAATAATCTCCCTCGACGAAGGCCACCATTTTTGTATCTTGGGCTGCTTTAAACTTAGCTCTCTCGTCTTCCGAGTTTGGTTTTTTCAAAGCTGTTCTATCCTCCGGGTCTACCTGAGACCGGTAATACTTGAGCTCTTCCTTCCTGCAAGCCTATTCTGCCATTGCCGCATCTCCTTCATCACACTCTGCTGCCACAGCCCGGTTCCCGTGTATAGTGATGGTCTGCTTAGGACCCGGGATTTTTAGTTGTAGGTATACGTAACACGGCCTGGCCATGAATTTGGCGTAAGCCGGCCTTCCAAACAGCGCGTGATAAGGGCTGCGCAACTTCACCACATCAAACGTGAGCCATTCCACTCGGAAATTATCCTTGGATTCTCCGAAAGCGACTTCAAGCGTTATTTTTTCCTTCAGGGCACGCCGAGTGGCCCGGCACAATTCCGTGGAAAACTGTGGAACTTTTCTGCAGCTAAGACTCCTTGAGCCCCATGCACAGAAAGGTTTCCTAGTATAGGATATTTATGCTACTTCCGTCGTCCATCAAAACCTTTTTCAACTCATAACCATTGACTTGCGGTGCCACCACAAAAGCTAGGACACCCGGATGTTCTACTGTTTCCGCGTGATCCCTCCTGCTCCACGTTCCCTCCTGATCTGACCATCTCAGGTATCTCGGAACACCTGAAGAAACAGAGTTTACGGTCCTCTTAAGTATCTTTCTCTCTTTGTTAGAAGTCCCGGTAGTGTGGACGTGATATTGTCCTAGCTGTTTTGGGTTGGCTTGGAAACCTCCAGCACCTCCTTGATTATTACCCAGATTGCCACCTCCTGCGTTGCCAGCGGGGGGCGGTCCATTGCCCGAGTTTCTACCCGGACCCGGTCCTCCTCCCCGGCCTGCACCTCGCAGGGCCTTCTGTATCTCTTCGTTTTTCCATCTCTGTAAGTCCACACATTGCTCCAACGAATGATTAGTCGGCTTTCCATTCCTACTGTGGCGCGGACAAGGCATCCTGAAGGCCTCTATATGGTTAGCCGGCATCGGTGGTCCTTGGTAATTTCCTCCATTGAAGTTCCCTCCATTGAAGTTTCCTTCTACCCTGGGTCTTGGAAACCCGGCCTCGGTATTAGCAACAAACTCGGAGTTTCCTTCATACGGGCGTTTGTGCTGGTTATTTCCATTACTCCCCCCGTTATTACCCGGTGCAGCCCCGTTACCGGGTCTTCCATTATTGTTTGCGTTGGCCTTCGCTTTTTTGTCCTCAACCTCCTCTTCTGTGGTGTCAGTGGCATCATGTTTGTTGCATGCGTCCATCAACTCCCCCATCATGATTTCCGAAGCATGCCGACTGGATTTCATGCGCGTTAGTTTTTGCACCAGGGGTATGTATTTGCACGTTTTTGCCATAGCCTGTAACGCATCTTTTGGCTGAATATCAGTGGAAGAGTGGAGAATTCCCATAACCCGGCGCACCCAGCTGCGTGTCAACTCTCCCTTCCTCTGGACACATCTTTCCAAATCATCAATCGTGAATAACTTCCGGCATGTTCCATGAAAGTGCTTAATGAAAGTTGTTTTCAACTCGCTCCATGAATTGAAGGATTTGTCCGGCAGGTTGTTGAACCACAATTTTGCTGCTCCCTCGGACATCATGAGATACATGAACTTGGCTTGAAGCTTTTCTGATGCATTGCAAATGGACATTGCCATCTCATAACTGCTCAGCCAGGTCTTAGGATCCATGGTTGGCTCATAGTTTACAACTTTTCCCGGTTCCTTGAATTTATCCGGGTATGGTTCTGCTCTGATGGTGTCCGACGGACATTTAGGGCCGGCCAGGTTGGTCAGTACCGGCCTTGCGCGATACATGAGACTCGGCTGGCGCGGCTGGGGGTGCGCCACCCACTGCCCCTTGTACTGATGACCCGTCCATGCGCCTCGCACGGGAACTGTCGACTATCGCCTGTGCTGCCGAGACTGCGGGAGCCGCTGGCCTATGAGGAGGAGGCGGCATTTGCTGCTGCTCTGCCCTCCGTCGTGCCGAGCTTGACTGAATATTCCTCGTGTTTCTAGGTTCGCGGCTGACATACGGCGTCCCGTGCAAACCACTTCTATGGTCCGGGTAATTTGCCTGCTGAGCCACTGCGGTGCATAACATCTCTATGGCCTGCCGAGTTTCGATTTCTCGAGGCGTCTCTCCCAGTGGGATACGGTCGAGCGCTAGGGTCACGGCGTACAGGTTATCCATGGGGTTATTGAAGTGACCCCGGGGGTGTGAAATCCTGACGGTGGCAGCGCCATATTGCCCCCAAGAGTCCCAGGGGGTAACCCGGCTGGTGCATTGGCCGGCTGTCCCCCGAGCGTCGCTCTCTGAAACCCGGTTCCCTGATTCACAACCGGGATTGGCTGATCTTGGGGGGTAATAAACAGTGTGGCCGGCTGTAGATTTCCACCTGCTGCCGGTAACCTCGTATGATGTCTTTGATTGTATATCCTTGTTGTTTGAGCCTGAATTCGATCCTCCAATTCTTCCAACTCACGCTGGCGCTCAGCCATCCCTTGCCTCTCAGCTTCTACTTCCCTTCTCTGTTGCTCCAATGCCCGGCGGGCTACATCTAGGTCTCGGGCACGCACTGCTGCGTTTTCTAGGGTTATCACTATCGCCAATACGGTGGGATCCAAAATCAAATTGTTGCTGAATAGAGCCGGATTTTGTGGACGTGAAGTTCCTGCTCCCGTTGCTCTGTTTGCCGTGAACCCAAACATATTCCTATTCCGCTCACTTTCCCCTGTTCCACTAGTAACAGAGGCCGGCTCTCCATCGACCCGGGCTATGACCGGGTTTCCATTAGCCGGTGTTTGTTGTTGGGTCAGTGCTCGCGCCGTTCCAGCCGCGGCCACCGACACATCGCCCTGATTAAGATTAATTGCAGGGGCTGTGTAGACCGCGACTCGGCGCGCGATGCCTGGCGACGATTCGTATTCTTCCTCTTTGTCACTATCTTCTTCGTACCAATCCTCAAGCAAGTGCAAGATAGACTCGGTATCATCTTCTCCCATAACCCGGCCACGCGGGGTCCATACCGGCTCCTCCGGCTGTTCCCTCTTCGTGGTGGGCTCCTTCTCCGGATCTACCGTCCCGACCGATTCTTCTCCGTACGATTGAACACAGGTATCGTCCCCTGACACAGAATCACATTCATTATGGTCAGAAACAAAACCAGATGCACGTACCACACCGACGAAGACGTTGATCCGGCCGATCGGGACGACAGATCCGGTTTCTAGCAGATCCGACTCTGGCCCCCAACCAAAGTCGTCCACGATCTTCTCTCCTTCGGGGTTGGTGATGATCTCGCCGATGATGAGGTACTTCATGCTTTCCCGAGCTTCTCCCGTGATGTAAACACCTTTGGAAGTAGGCCCCACGGTGGGCGCCAACTGTCGCGGGATAATGGCGGTAGACGTTACCAGGGGTAACTTACTTTGGGGCAAATCGACTCTGGTGTTTGGGAGAGGGTTTAGCTCAGGGGAAATCATGTTTTCTGGTGATTTGGTAGCTCGGGCTGTAATGTTGCCGAGTCTCCAATCTAGGGTTACAACTATCAGCTCTCTTACTACTGGAATACTCGAATAGCTGGTAAACTCTTGGTCTCTCTATTCCAGGAACCGGTTTATATATCACCCGGCCCTCTGGCTTCTAATACAAGACATACCATGAATCCTACCCGGAATACACACATAACCCTAGCTTTCCTAATCTTGGCTCCCATGGTATGGATTACAAGATCCACGCTCCCTCTTGGGCCTTCTAGAAACTCCTCCACCTTGGGCCAGGTCTTGCGTGATTTCCTTCGGGCCGGGTTTCACCTAGACATGAACCTACCGGGTTACCATCCCCCCAACACACTCCTTTTTTTGCATCTTTACCTAATGAAGTTATTATTCACCGTGCATCTAAGTTGGGTATTGCCTTGGGTAATTCTAGAGAGGAATAAAACTTAGCGGTAGATATGCTAAAAGATACTGAAGTAGCTAGGAATTTGGTGGTTTTAGGCAATAATTTGAATTCCAATCTTCTATCTAACTCACTGATCTTAGTAATGCATAGAGTTGCTAACCTATGTGATGATCTATATTTAGAGAATGAGGAGGCCTTGGGGAATATGTTGGATATTCATGTTCCTATTGTAGAAAAAACCCATGTTTCAAAGACTATTGTGTCTATGGGGAGAGATCCTAGGCGTAGTGCTAGATTGAAGAAAAGTATTAAAAAGTAGTTTAAAATGAGAGGTTTTATTTGGAATTCTAATGGCCTAGGTGATTCTGCAAAGCATTTAGCGGTTAATGAAACTGTTCGGGAGAAGAAAATTGATTTCTTTCTTTATTAGAGACTGGGAGATCAAATTTTTCTAGCCATTTTTTGAAGAACTTAGTGGGGGTGCGGAGTCTCTATGGTACTGCTTACCGCCGCATGATAGATTGGGGGGGTATCTTAGTGGGTTTTAATCCAGCCACGATTTCAGTTCAGAAGGTTTCGGTAGGGGACTTTTGTGTCAATTTTCACCTGGCCTCTAAGGAAGATGGCTTCCTTTGGGATTTTGTGGTGGTTTATGGGGCAGCTCGGGATAATAAGAAACCTGAGTTCTTGGCGCAATTAGTTCGAATTTGTGAAGGGGAATCGTTGCCTATGTTGATAGGTGGGGATTTTAATATAATTGGGAGGAGGGAGGAGAAAAGTGTAACATCCCAAATTTTGTTACCAAAGGGTTGTGGTGTTGTGTTCATCTCATACATGCATGAAAAAAAAACCATGTTTTAACCAATTTAAATTGTGAATTTAAATGGTTTGAGAAAAATCTCACAAATAGTACTTAATTTGGTTTCCAAAACCTTCTATTGGAAAATATTTCAAATACACATGAGAAACACATGGTTTTGTTGGAAATTTTACAAGGTTTTCAAAATGTATTTTTGCCAAATTTTCTGGTTACAAAAAGACCCTCAAAATTTTTTTCTTGTTCTGTTTTTAAAGAGAAAAGGACTCTTTTGCAATTCCAGAAACTCTAGGGGGTTTCCGCAAAATGGTTTTCTTTTTCTTCTTCCTCGGGACAGAAAGCAGCAGGCAGCTGTGTGGCCTCCCCCTCGTCGTCGACTGCCACCTCCTGGCTGTGCCTTTGCTCGCGGAGATAAGGCCGCCAAGGGCCGTGTCCCCTCTCCCTTCTCCTCCTTGCTCCGCTCTCTCCTCTGCCTCCCTGTGAACCGAAACCCTACCCGCACTCAAGCTCACCGTCGGCCGCTGTTGATTGCCGCCGTTCCCGGCCACCTCGGCCGATTGGAGGTGACCAGGAGGAGCGCCTAGTCCTCCTCTGTCGCACCCGGACTTCTAGAGGATACTCGCAGTTCCGTTGAACAGTAGTGGATTGGATTACGGGGCTTACCGGCACCCGCATCTCTTACGAGTAGGCCAACACACGTATGTGTGACAACCAACCCCTATTTGTTCAGCGTCTACGTAAACCATCCCATAGAAATCAGGATACTACCATTGACGTACTTCATACCATACACACATGGTACGTCAACGGCGTTTAACAGAATGATAGCACAACATATCTCTAAGACACAAATAAATAGAAATAAGTTGCAGATGGCTCTCACTAGAGCAGAGATAGCAAATACAATCATCCAGAGGACACATGTCCCAACATAACATCATTACATCTCAGCGGAAGCATTCAAAAGGTCTGAGTACAGACAAAATCCAAATAGGCTTAAGAAGCCGGAAACGTAAAGACGGAGCCCATCCACGATGTCTCGGATCCTGCCCGGGTCCGCTATCTACTCGTCAGCAGCCTCGTCAAACTCCACGTAGTAGCCATCACGGGGATCCTCGTAAGCGTAGTCTGCGGAAACCACAGCCCCAAAGGGGTCAGTACATAAACGTACTGGCAAGCAAGACTCACAGTTCACCAAAGTGTAGCCCGTCAACACCAAGCACTGATGCTTTGGGTTCAACGGAAGAAAAGGGTGATACCAAAGATGCGGCAGCTGGCTGCACTAACCACTACAGAACATGATACAACTTCCGGCTAACAGAAAGGGGATGAGATAGCGTATCGTAACCAACTATCACTAACCACCAAACAAACCCATCCTGGATCTCGCCCCTTATCCAAAGAAGCAATCCGAGGACAAACTCACACAGTTGGATTAATGATGGTTCAAGTTATTGTGTCAATAATTCTATTACTAGTCAAGTTATTACTAGTTAGGTGTAAGTTGTTCTGAGTACTTGTTAGCCAGTACTTTCACCAAGTTAACCATAACCGCGGAAAACACGGCTTATCGAGAAGATTTATCCCTGCAGGGGTGCACCAATTTGGCCGTACACGTAAGAATAACCCGCCAGATGGAATGCCTCCCACCAAGCGGGGCACTCAACACAACTCAACTCCTCTTCGCATCAAGCCCAAAGAACCACGTGCAGTGAGCGCACGGCTAATCAAGCCCAACGAAGAAAAGGGGTCCCTCATAGCACTCTAAGAACGTGTCTCCCTAAATGCCGACTACAAAAGTTCCACCCTGGTACCAAGGGTTCGCACCTGCATATGCATGCGGCAAATGGAAAACCCGAACTAAATGAGGCGATTTGGACGAGATGCGAATCGAATCAAATTGAGGGGGGCGCCCATACACGCTTCCCACATGCGGATAGTGCGCTCATCATGGATCAGTAGACAAGACCCTTTTCCTAATTAGGGTCGACACTAGCAGGCCTCAAAACCACGCCGGGCCTCCTGCCGGTGCCTTATCAGCAAATTATTATTACCTCAAAATTAACAGGTTGTTGTTTAACATCGAACCCCAGAACATAATAGAAATATGATAACAGAAAGTAACTGACAGCAGACTCGAGCAAAACAACCCTAAGCATGCTAGTAAGACACGGGCACAAGCAAAGGGGTTATAGGTGTGGAGGTGAGGTTATATCAGGGTTAAAGGATAACATGTGATAGGATCGAACAGAAGCAACGATTCATAGGGCTAGCAGAAAATAGACAACGGAAAGTATCGGTATCCAATGTTGAAAGGAACACAATGGTTCATGTGAGTGAATACTTGCCTGCAAACTCAGCATCCTGGTACTGAGCTAGATCCTCAGAAGGGGTGTCATAAAGCTCGTCTGTCTCAACGTCGTCGTCTATTCAAGAGGAAGAAAACAAACAACGCAAAGAGACAAACAATCAATAACATGGCATAATGCACAATCATGGTATGATGCATGACCATTTAATTGATGCATAAAAATAAACTAGTTGACATGGTAACAACATGATTAAATGGACCCACATGCAATTTGAGTTGCATATGAAAAGCCCATGAATAATGGTTGAAACAATTGTTTTACAACTAACCAACAGGTGAAAGTGGATTAGTATGATGCATGGATGAGGAAAACAGAAAAATAACAACAATAGAACAATTTTGAAATAAGGTTTACCAAGTTTGAAATTTTATTTATTAAGTTAGGGAATTTTGGTTCCTTAAAGGTGTTACACAAACATTTGTTGTTTTATTCAATTTAAATTGTTCAAAACAAATAACAAAAGTCATATTTGGAAAGTACACAATATTTTAGGTGGAATACATGTTTCAATTATTGAAAAAGGAATTAGGATGAATTATTTATGAATTAAACAAGTCAAACAAGATTTAAATGAATTAAATTCAAGTGTGAATTTATTTGAATTTTTATTTATTCAAAACATTAAACCAATTTCATATTTGAAAATTTTATACTTTGCTAGTATGAAAACATATTTTATAAGTTCAAAAATAATTTAATTTGAGCAAGTTATGAATTTAGCAAATTTAAATGATTTAAACAAGGTTTAAATTATTTAATCAATTATAATTATTCAAAACATGAAACAAAGTTTATATTTGCAAAGTACATGAAAAATGGGATGGAAAACATATTTTATTTGTTGAGTTTGGAATTTTTATGCCCAAGTTATGAATTTTGCAAAATTAAGTGAATTAAACAAGAATTTAAATATTTCACCAATTTAAAATATTCAAAACAGTAAACAAATTTTATATTTAGGTAGAGAATTTAAAATGGAGTGGTTTACATGTTTAAAGTTTTGCAATTGGAGTTTCCAAACAAAAGTTATTAAATTACCAAGTTTAAGCATATTTATGGGTGATAGAAATAACTATGGACCTAGAAAAAAGTAGCAGGGACTTGGAAAGAAATATAACAGGGACCTAGGTAAACTAGCAGGGACCTGTGAGCAATTGGGATAGATCTAGATCTAGAAAAATAAATGGAAAAAAGGTTGGTTTTAAGTGGCAGGGGGATTCGAACCCCTGCCCTCTGCTTGCTGCGCCAAGGGAACAACCAGATGGGCTAGGTGCGCTTCTGTTGACAGATAAGGGGGGCGAGGGGGCTTAAGGTTCAGACATCGCACTGAATAATTCAAAAATAAGGAACAGAATGGTGGGGGTGCGGGGACTTGAACTCGCGAGCTGCTGCTGCGCGCGTAGCGTGCGCTACCAGCAGGCTGCTGCGTCTGTTTGATGGCATACGGGATCTAGTTGGTTTTGAACACCACAAATCGGTGCTAACTGAATACAAACGAACACACGTACAGGCGCTCTCTCTGTCAACGAAACGGAGCAGCAAACTCGACCATGGCCGGAAGAAATTCGACGCATCTACTGCAAGGAACATGAGGGGAAGTAGGGGAATGGAGAGGGGGGTTTACCCTCTTCGCAGAGGTGGGCTCTGTGCGGCCGGAGGGAGACGGGGGCGGCGGCTCCGTGCTCCGGCGAGCGGCGGTCGGTGGCAGAGGGAGGACGGCTGCGCCCTCCTCGATGGCGGCGGAGAGGTGGGAGACAGGAGGGAGGAGGGGCGGCTAGGGCTAGGGTTAGGGTTTCTGAGGGGGGAGGAGTAGATATAGGAGGGGGGAAAGGGTGGAGCAGTGGGGGCAGCAGGTCGCTGTCCCCATGGCTGTCATCATCGTACGGACGGAGGTAGGGGGAGATAGGTTGCGGGCTGCAGCCTGGTGGGCTGGGCCTGCCTCTCCCCTTCTCCTGGGCGTTTTTCTTTTTATTAATTGTGTTGCTACTTTTTTTTTGCTGATTTAGAAATAGGAAGAATTAGATAGGTTTTTGGGGTAGAAAAATTTAGGGAAAAATTTATGTTACTTATTTATGTAATAGCAACAAGTTGCAAGTGTTTGTTTTACAAAAAGTTCAAAATAAAAAAATGTTGTTTGTAATTTGATTCAAAGTTGAATGAATCTTGGATTAAAAGATTTATTGAAAACAAGAATTCAATAGGGTGAACCTTATTGTTTAAAAGGGAAACAAATTATTATAACTGTTTTGGTAATTTTCATTATTTGAAATTGGGTGCTGTTTGAAATTGAAATTGAATTTGAATGACATTTGAATTAAGTGAATTATTAAGTACAAATTGATAGTGAGCCTTTTATTTTTCATGGGAACAAATTGGATGTTTTAATTGAACTTTTATTTGGAAATAAACTGTAACATAACAAGTATGAAACAAAGGTTTGAATATTGCTTGAATTTCAATTGTGAAAACAAAGAAAAACAGATGCAAACAAAAGGAAAACAAATGCAATGATTAAGATGCCATGATGCAAAACAATAATTAAACAAAAAAACATGCTAGGGGTGTTTTCATACTTGGGATGTTGCATCCTCTTCCTCCTTGCCCAGCCTCGGTTGTAGGGACGCTCGGGAGGAGGCGAATCGGGCCATCCCCTACCTCACCGTCCGCCGGCTTCCGAGCTCGCCGCTGTCTACTCCGATGGTCCTCGACCGCGCCATTGCTTCAATGTCGCTCAGGGTGAGCCACTGGTTCTCCCGGTACCCTCCATCCTCTCCCTCCCCCTCCGTACCGTCTCCACGCCGTGCCCCGCAGTCGGCCGCCGCAAGTCATGGACGCCGGCGAGCACTCCGGCGACCATTCGGTCCGTCGAGGCCACTCCTAGACTCCCCATACTCCCCTCTCCCTCATGGTATAGTTTAATTCCTGAACCGCGCGTGAATTCAATCGAATTCGATCCTATCCGTGTAGAACTTCATATTTCTACTGTTTAATAAATCCCAGAAAATGATTAAATGTTGAGTAATTAATATTTATTAAAATGTTACTCAGAAAAATAAAATAAAAGTATGGTTTTGATCAGAAAAATGTACTCTTTCCAAATATGTCATTTTCACACATGTTTGAGAAAGTCCAAAAATGAGCATTTATTTAATATTGTTTAATCTTTTAAAAATAGAAAAATAAGTTTTTAATCAATAAATTTAGAAAATTACAAGTTATATACCAAATTTCTCAAAATGACAAATGCAATCCATTTATGATTTTTTCAAACTCATTTGAGCAATTAAAATTGTACACACTTTTCATAACCACCCGAATTGCCCTCCGGGGCCTATTTCGGGACAAATTCAGTAAAAATGCTTAACTGTCATATGAAACCTAGCAACCCAACAAGCATGTTTAGGGCTTTATTTTAGTGCATTAACTTGCTCATGCATACATGTTGTGCATTGCATCGATGCCATGTTTGATTGTTGTTTCTCTTTCGGTGTTTTGCTTCCGATCAGTAGAACGTGACTCCGAAGAGAAGATCGACGATGGCATGACGAATACTTGATCCTAACCGACAAGTCAAGCACTTATTCCTGAAGCCTTTACCTGGTTTTCTTGAAGCAAGGCAAGCATAACCTCTTATCTGCCCATATATGTTTTCGAAAGACTTTTTGACTCTCGTACAATGCATTCGATTCCAATGTATCTTGTGTCAGTAGTTAGAGTTGTCCTATATTATGCATTGCCTACTTACCCTGATCCACTACTCCTAGCAGCTATAGGTTTGCTATGTGCATCGCCAAAGCCTGAAATATGCTGTGCTTAGTCATACATGCCTGTTATCTCTGCTCCATCCGGTTGATGAATCAGAGTTACGAAATAATCTATGGCAGGAAGTAGTGGTAAGTTAAGAGATGCTTGTTTAATATGATTTAAAGGTGTGGATGACGAGACCACAGAGGGTCTGTGGTGGTTGTCTCGTTCATGCCCCTAGGATCGAGTTCTCGTCTTCGAGCCAAGACTGAGCGTGCATCCACACGGGGATTGGATTTCCCTCGGTATCAACTTGCCTAGTTTGTTCCATGAGTTGCCTAGTTCGGGCTTTCCATTTGGATTTGCGGGGATATTAAAACACTTTCAAAACTAGGATGTGGGGATGTATCAGCGCTCTGCGGGTAGGTAACCGTCGAGCATCGCGCACAACGATAGAGACCCGGCAGGAGATGGCCACTCCCTATTGGCGGACCATCTCTACTCGGAGCGACTCATGGAATAGGCAAAGCAAGGGAAAGGTCGTGGTCAACCTCCATCTGCCGGCACTTCCTGGACTAATGCTAATGATCTGGCAACAAGAGTTGGTTGGCACGTGTGGTTAAAGTTGTACACCCCTGCAGGGTTAAATCTTTTCGAAAAGCCGTGTCCGCGCTTAAGGACGACTTGGTGACGGATTTTGTGATCATAGATAACTTAAACAGAATGATTAAAACTTGCTGATAATGAATGAAGGATGCCTCCTCGGAGATGCCGAGAGGGGTTACCTTGTAGATTGAGTTACCGGAACAACTTGAGGTGGTGATCTTTGGAGCACGAGGTGCTGATATGATTTGGTGGATTAAAAGATGATGATATCAGTAGTTGAGTAGTTTTCTCATCTTTTTTCAAAATACTCCATCAGACGTGCTATTCCTTCCTCAGCTTGGAAAACAAAGATGGTATTACGCAAAATAACCTTCATAACTCTTTCTAAAAGAAGCAGATATATAATAGGTTAACTAAGTCTTGTTGAGTACCTCCCGTACTCATGTTTGCTTCAACTTGGTTCAGGTGGAGTTCCTCAGTTTGGTGGTGTTTCGACGTGGACATCGATGAGTAGTTTGGGGTTCCCAGGTAGCAGCCTGGAATCTATGGGTTGGGACGTCGCCTTATGTTGCAGCCTCTTAGGACTTTTTGGTTCTTGTTGATTAGCAACATAATTTGCCTTCCGTTGTATGATGTAATGTTGGGTCGTGTGACCTCTGCTTGTAAGCTATACTCTAGTAACACCTGTTTATTAAAACTTCGTGTCTAGAGTGCTGCTTTGATCGGTTGTTGGTTTCGAGCTCATTGTTATACAATTTTGGCTATGCCTGCATAGTTGTCGCAGTCGAGGGGTTGTGGAGACGATGATCCATTTTCGAGCACGCCTGCCGATGTGATTCGGCCTGGGGCGAGGTAACCCCAGTAACCCTCGATTGTTGTTGCACTTTCTGGACACATAGCATCTCTGTATAGTTTTGGTCTTGTTTCCTTCAGTTTCATACGATTCGTGGATGCTTTTATATGCATAGTTGGTTATGACTAGAATGGATACAAGGAGTAGTAGACTGGGGATCCGGACTACGTGCCGATGAATCCAGTCTGCCTGCCGTTGTTTGTTGCGGCTGGGGCTGGTAACCCTGAAGCCCTTGTGAGTCCATGGCTAGGAGCGCATAATAGTATGTATATCTCTTCGTCCGGGGTCGTGACAAAAAGTAATTACAATTTTAACGCTAGATGGCGAGTCATTTTCAACGCGATCATTGAAAGTCTAGATTTGAAAGATCTTGAAATGTCTGGGCGATAATATACTTGGGTGAGTAGACACCCGAATCCTACTTTTTAGAAGCTCGATAATTTTTTAGCTACAATTGAGTGGGAGCAAAAAATACCCGTTGGTTTCGGTTACTACTCTTACTAAGACAGAATCCGATCATGTACCATTGTTTATTGATTTTGGTACACCAGCTCATGTGGGAAACACGTCGGTGTTTTCTTTTGAGTTGGCTTGGCTTAAGCGTGAAAGTTTCTTTGATTTGATTAAATCTAATTGGAATTCAGTGACCATTGGGGTTAATCCTATAGAGACTTGGCAGAATAAAGTTAGACATTTAAGAAGTTTTTTGAGAGGTTGGGCTAAGCATATTAGTGGGGAGTATAAAGTGCAACGAGGTCGTTTGTTGCTACTTATCATTGAACTTCATTTAAAAGCAGAATCAACTCCACTTAGTGAGGAGGAGAGAGAGTCTAAAAAGCAGGCTGATGTTTTTTTAAACAAGCTTCGGAGAGAGGAGGAGTCCAAGTGGGCTCAACGGGCTAAATTAAGGCATGTGCAACAAGGAGGGAATAATACTAGGTATTTCCACCTTATTGCTAATGGTAAACATAGGAAGAAGAAAACTTTCAGTTAGAATAAGATGAAGGAACAAATGTAGGTCAAGAAAACTTGAAGGGTTTTATTTCTAGTTATTATAAGAATTTGTTTGGGGCATCGGCTCCTACTTCTTTTTCTCTTCTAGAGTCTTTTATTGAGGATTTACCTCAGGTTTCTCCGGAAGAGAATCAACTTCTCACTTCTCCTTATTTTGGAGGATGAGATTTTCTCAGCCATATCTTAGATGGAGCATAATAAAGCTCCGGGCCCTGATGGGTTTCCAACTGAATTTTATCAGCACTTCTGGGAAGTGATCAAGGTTGACTTGATGGGTTTGTTTGCACAGTTGCATGCTGGTAATTTTCCTCTGTTCAAACTTAACTTTGGGGTTATTACTCTCTTAACGAAAAAAAGAGAATGCTTGTAGGATCGAACAATATAGACCTATTTGTCTTTTAAATGTTAGCTTCAAAAAATTTACGAAGGTTGGCATAGATAGAATTACATCTATAGCGCAGAAAGTAATTAAACCATCTCAGTCAGCTTTCCTTCCTGGCAGAAACATTCTTGAGGGAGTAGTGGTATTGCATGAGACTATTCATGAGCTTCATAGGAAGAAAATGGATGGGGTCCTTCTCAAAATAGATTTTGAGAAGGCGTATGATAAAGTTAATTGGGGATTTCTCCAACAAACTTTGCGAATGAAAGGTTTCAGTCCACATTGGTGTGATTGGGTTGCTCGTTTTGTTCAAGGTGGTAGTGTAGGGATTAGAGTAAATGATGCATTGGTCATTTTTTGAAACTTTAAAGGGGTTGAGACAAGGGGATCCTTTATCTCCTATCTTATTTAACCTTGTGGCAGACATGCTGGCTGTGCTTCTTGCTAGGGCCAAGGAAGATAATCAGATTGGTGGTAGAAGGAGGAATATCGATTCTTCAATACGTCGATGATACTATTCTCTTTCTTGAACATGATGTGGATAAGGCGGTTAACATGAAGTTGATTTTTTCCATGTTTGAACTGTTGTCGGGACTGAAAATTAATTTTCATAAGAGTGAAATATTCTGCTTTGGCAGGGCTAAGGACCAAATGGATGTTTATCGTAACATCTTTGGATGTGAGGTTGGTGAGATCCCTTTTAGGTATCTTGGGATTCCCATTCACTATAGGAGGTTGTTAAATAAGAAGTGGAAATGTGTGGAAGATCGTTTTGAACAGAAGTTAAGTTCATGGGTAGGTAAATTGTTATCTTACGGGGATAGACTGGTGTTGACTAATTCAGTCTTAACTAGTTTACCCATGTTTCTGTTTTCTTTTTTCCAAGTTCCTGTGGGGGTGCGAAAAATAATAGATTTCTATAGATCTCGTTTTTTCTGGCAGAGTGATAATCTTAAGAAGAAATATCGTCTGACAAAGTGGAACATTGTATGTCGTCCAAAGGACCGGGGTGGTTTAGGCATTGAGGTTCTGGATATTAAGAATCAATGTCTTCTTAGCAAATGGCTTTTTAAGATGTTGACCGAGGATGGTATTTGGCATGAGTTGTTAGTCAACAAGTATTTTGGTGGAAAAACTTTAGCCGAATTGGAAGCTAAACCTACTGATTCTCCTTTTTGGAAAGGTATTATGAAGGTTAAAAAGGAGTTTTTTCATCGTGTTAGTTTCTCTCTTGGGAATAGTGAGGGTCTTCGTTTCTGGGAGGACCTTGGCTAGGGTCTTCCTCGTTAGCAACTCAATATCCTTCACTTTACTCTATTGTGAGTCATAAAAACATTCTTGTTTCTTTTGTGTTTGGTCAGTCATCCCCAAATTTATAGTTTAGACGTAGTCTCGTGGGAGATAAATGGGAGGCATGGTTGCATCTTATGGAAAGACTCATGGGAGTTGATTTATCTGATAACCAGGATAGTTACAAGTGGACCCTTACTACCTAAGGTTTCTTTACAGTTAAGTCTTTTTATGCTGATCTTGTGAATGGGGATGCTAGATTTCCCCGTAAATATATGTGGAAGTTGAAAGTTCCACTCAAGATAAAAAAAATTGTGGTTTTTTCTAGAAAGGAATTGCTGACTAAGGACAATTTAGCTAAGAGGGGTTGGAATGGGTGCCAAAAATGTGTGTTCTGTGGAGAATCAGAATCGGTTACACATCTGTTTATTTCTTGTGAATTTGCTAGGAAGATTTAGAGGCTGGTGCATTTTACTTTTAGTATTTCACCTCTTTCTTGCATATCCAGTATGTTTGGCAATCGGTTATTTGGGGTGGATAAGTGTACTAAAGTATTTATACGCATAGGTGTATGTGCTTTGTTATGGGCAATTTGGAATTGTCGGAATGGAATCATTTTTAACAACGAGAAAAATGGGAATTTTTTGCAGGTTATTCATCAGGCTTGTTATTGGATGCACCTATGGTCGCATCTTCTGCCCAAGGATTAGCGTGCTCTCTTGGATGGAGGATGTGTTCGAATGATGGTCATTCGGGCTATCTTCAACAAGGCTGGCTGGTTACACACTAGGTGTTTGAGTTATGTGTAGACTTCTGTTGTTGAAGCTCTTAGTTCTTTGTGGTTAGGAGCTTTTGATCTATCTTTTCAGCTGGGTGATAGAGCTTTTGTGACTCTTTCAGTTTTCTTGATGGTTTGTAATTTTTACACAAATTTATTCGTTTAATAAAAGTCGTGTGCATCAGCCTGATGCAGAGGCTGGGGCTACCCTTTTCAAAAAAAAACTCCAGCGTGATGACCTCCATAACCACTACCATGACATTGTGTCAATATCTCTCGTTGTTCATGATCAGGAGCACATCTTCGCATAATAATATCTACTCCTTCTTTATATAAGTGTGGGTCATACCAAAACTAATGCCTCAAATCATGAAAGAATTTCCTTCTTTGTTGAGCTGTAAATATTGGAGGCAAATACTTGGAAACAATAAAGTTAGCATAATCTACATACCATGGACTATCTCGTGATTTTACTTTTATTGCAGCTAGTTGTTCATTTGGAAAACTATTATTAACAGGATTAGGGTCATAAGCAATGTTTTCCAATCTAGACAAGTTATCAGCAACAGGATTTTCAGCACCCTTCCTATCCACAATATGCAAATCAAACTCTTGTAAAAGCAGCACCCATCTAATAAGCCTAGGCTAGCATCTTTGTTTTCCATAAGGTGTCTAATAGCAGCATGATCAGTATGAATAGTGACTTTTGAATCAACAATATAAGGTCTAAATTTGTCACAAGCAAAAAATACAGCTAACAACTCTTTTTCAGTGGTAGCGTAATTCTTTTGAGCAGCATCAAGATTCTTACTAGCATAATGAATAACATCGAATTTCTTATCTACTCGCTGTCCAAGAACAGCACCTGCAGCAAAATCAGTATCATCACACATAATTTCAGAAGGAAAATTCCAATCAGGTGGTTGAACAATAGGAGCAGTAGTTAAAGCCTTCTTTAAAATTTCAAAAGCTTCCTTGCAATCATCATCAAAAACAAAAGGTATGTCTTTTTGATGAAGATTAGTAAGAGGTTTTGATATTTTAGAGAAATCTTTAATAAACCTCCTATCGAAACCAGCATGACCAAGAACACTATGAATACCTTTAACATCCCTGGGATAGGGCATTTTCTCTATTGCTTCCACTTTAGCTCTGTCAACTTCAAGACATCTTTCAGAAATTTTATGTCCAAGAATAATTCCTTCATTCACCATAAACTGGCATTTGTCCCAATTAAGAAGGAGATTAGTTTCCTCACATGTCTGCAAAACTTTATCAAGATTGTGCAAGCAGTTATCAAAAGAAGTTCCATAGATGGAGAAATCGTCCATGAACACTTCAACAATTTCTTCACAAAAAACATGAAAAATAGCAGACATGCATCTTTGAAACGTAGAAAGAGCATTACACAAACCAAAAGGCATACGTATATAAGCATAGGTTCCATAGGGACAAGTAAAAGTTGTTTTCTCTTGATCTTGTTCCCTAACAGCAATTTGAGAAAACCCAGAATAACCATCAAGAAAGCAAAAAAATGATTTTTCTTAGACAACCTTTCTAGCATTTGATCAATAAAAGGTAAAGGGTAATGATCTTTCTTAGTAACCTTGTTAACTTTCCTAAAATCAATGCACATTCTATAACCAACTACTACTCTTTGAGGAATAAGCTCATTATTTTCATTAGGCACTGATACGTCTCCAACGTATCTATAATTTCTGATGATCCATGATAATATGATGTCAATTGCTACATGTTTTCTCCCTTCTTTATAGCATTTTTACACGTTTTCCGGGACTAACCTATTAACAAGATGCCAAGTGTCAGTTCCCTGTTTTCTCCTGTTTTTTATTTCAAAAAAGTTGTTCTGGAAATATTCTCGGAATTGGACCCCACAAAGCCCGAAATGCCTATTTTCCCCGGAAGCATCCAGAAGACCGAAGAGGAGTCGAAGAGGGGCATCAGGGGGCCCACACCATGGGGTGGCGCCCCCCTCCACTTGGCCGCGCCAGGGGGTGGTGTGGGGCCCCCAGGGCTCCTCCGCCTCTGCCCTATCGCCTATTTATTCCCCCCGGATAGAAAAACCTAGACACCTGATCAAAAATCCCCGAAAAGTTCTGCAGCCGCCGTCCCCGTCAACCCTAGATTAGGGGGGTTCTGAAGCTGTCTCCGGCACCCTGCCGGAAAGGAAATCATCACCGGAGGCCTCTACATCACCATGCCTGCCTCCGGAGTGATGCGTGAGTAGTTCATCCTTGGACTACGGGTCCATAGTAGTAGTTATATGGTTGTCTCCTCCTTATATGCCTCCATGTTTAGATCTCGTGAGCTGCCTAACATGATCGATATTGTTCCTATGTAATTCTATGTGCTATGTTTGCTGGGATCCGATGAATATTGAACTTATGCCAAGTTGATTATAGTCTTTATTTGCATATGTTATTCGTGATCTTGCATGCTTTCCATTGCTAGTGGTTTCTCTGGCCAAGTAGTTGCTAGTGACTCCAAGAGGGAGTATTTATGCTCGATAGTGGGTTCATGTCTCCTTTTCGCCTGTGCTCGAGTGACAGAAACGTGACGGGGGAGGATGTGTTGTTGTCACTAGGGAGAAAACAGCGGTGAGAGTGCCCGCATGTACAATCATTGCTTACATTAAACACTTTGTTTAATGCAGTTATCTGTTGCTTGCAACTTAATACCTAAGGGGGTTCAGATGATAACCTGAGGGTGGCTTATTAGTCATAGATGCAGTTGGATTACGATCTATGTATATTGTTGTAATGTCCGCATTAAATATCATAGTAGTCATCATGTCATGAATGTGCACTACGGTGCAACCTTTATTTGTCAATTGCCCGGTTGTAATTTCTTCACCCAGCATGCTATCTTTTATGGAGAGACACCACTAGTGAACCTATGAACCCCGGTCCATTTTCTTATACTGTTAAACAAACCACCACAATTTCCTGTTTTCTTTACTTACTGCAAGCATACACCATTTTCCACACTATACGTCTAATCTTTGTTTTCACCAAGACTGGTGAGATTGAGAACCTCACTGTACCGTTTTGACAAAGTATTTTGGTTGTGTTGTGTGCAGGTTCCACGTTGTTGCTGACACCGGTGAGCCATCACCACCGTCAGTTGCATCAACCGTCCAAAGGTCCTTTTTCTCCTACTGGATTGATAACCTTGGTTCTTAACTAAGGGGAAAACTCCTACCGCTATGCTCATCACACCCTCCTCTTGGGATATCCGAACGAGTGCAAGATCTTCACCATCAAGGACTTTTTCTGGCGCCGTTGCCGGGGAGAAGGAAGTCTTCTGGCAAGGGGAGTCTCTCACTCTCAACCTCTTTATTTTGTTTATTGATTATTTTTTTGTCTTGTTTTGCTTCTCTTTATCAAAAACACAACAAAAAAAAATAGTTTACTTTATAGCTGTTATTTATTTTCTTACTTTTATTCTGCTAAAATGATTTCCTCTGAGAATACTAAGTTGTGTGACTTCACTAGCACAAACAACAATGATTTTATTTGCCCACCTATTGCTCCACCTGCTCCTACTGCTTCTTTCTATGAAATTAAACCTTCTTTATTAAATCTTGTTATGAAAGAGCAATTCTCTGGTGTTAGTATTGATGATGCTGCTGCCCACCTTAATAATTTTGTTGAACTATGTGAGATGCAAAAATATAAAGATGTGGATGGAGATATTATTAAACTGAAATTATTTCCTTTCTCTTTGAGAGGAAGAGCTAAAGAATGGTTGCTATCTTTGCCTAGAAATAGTATTGATTCATGGACTAAGTGTAAAGATGCTTTCATTGGAAAATATTATCCTCCTGCTAAGATTATATCACTTAGAAGTGACATAATGAATTTTAAACAATTTGATAATGAACATGTTGCTAAAGCTTGGGAAAGAATGAAAACTATGGTGAATAATTGTCCCACTCATGGACTGACTACTTGGATGATTATACGAACTTTTTATGCAGGACTGAATTTCTCCTCAATGAACCTATTGGATTCAGCTGCTGGAGGTACATTTGTGTCCATCACTTTCGGTAATGCAACAAAGCTTCTTGATGATATGATGATAAATTATTCAGAGTGGCACACTGAGAGAGATCCACAAGGTAAGAAGGGAAATTCTGTTGAGGAAACCTCCTCTTTGAGTGAAAGGCTTGATGGTATTATATCTATGCTTGTTAATGGTAAAGCTTAAGTTTATCCAAATAATGTTCCTTCAGCCTCTTTGGTTGCTCAAGAAGAGCATGTTGATGTGAACTTTATCAGAAATAATAATTTTAACAACAATGCTTATAGAAATAACTTTGGTGGAAACAATTATAAGCCCTATCCTCCTAATAATGGTTATGGTAATTCTTATGGTAATTCCTACAATAACAATAAAATCTCTATCTCTGATCTTGAAAACATGCTTAGAGATTTTATTAGCACACAAACTGCTTTTAATAAATCTGTTGAGGAAAAGCTTGGTAAAATAGATGTTCTTGCCTCTAAAGTAGATAGCCTAGCTATTGATGTTGATTTTCTAAAACTGAAGGTCTTTCCACATGATGTTAAAGAAAGTAAAACTTTGAATGCCATCCAAGTTCGAATTGATAATAATGTTAGGTTGATGGCGGAATTACGTGCTAGGTGGGAAAGAGAAGATGAATTGGCTAAAAAGAATAATATTGCTAGAGTTTGCACTATCACCACCACTAGTAAAACTGAATCTCCAAGTGCTAGTAAACCTCCTACTATTAATGGTAAAGTAGTTGGTGTTAACAAAGACTCCACCCCTTCGGTCAAACGTGCTAAACTGCCTCAAACTGCTGAAACTGTTTCTGATAAAAGTGCTGAAATTTTTAGAGATGTGGGAGATAATGGTCCCATTACTTTTGATGATAATAATATTGATTTTGATGATTGAAATATCTCTAATGTTATTATGTTCCTACAAAAGCTTGCTAGAATTCCCGATGCTAGTGCCATGAATATGGCCTTTACTAAACATATTACCAGTGCTCTCATGAAAGTTAGGGAAGAAAAGCTGAAACTTGAGACATCTATCCCTAGGAAATTTGATGATGGTTGGGAGCCTACCATTAACATAAAAGTAAATGGTTTTTATTGCAATGATTTATGTGATCTTGGTGCTAGTATCTCTGTTATGCCTCAAAATCTTTATGATATGCTTGATCTACCACCGTTGGAACACTGTTATTTGGATGTTCATCTTGCTGATAATGCTAAGAAGAAACCTCTTGGTAGAATTGATGATGTTCTTATTATGGTTATCAGTAACATTTTCCCTGTTGATTTTGTTGTTATGAACATTGAATGCAATGCTTCTTGTCCTATTGTTCTGGGAAGACCTTTTCTTAGAATTGTTGGTGCTATTATTGATATGAAAGAGGGGAGTGTTAAATATCAATTCCCACTCAAGAAAGGTATGGAACACTTTCGAAGAAAGAGGATGAAGCTACATTTATACTATATTATTAGAGAAAGTTATGATGTTGATTCTTCTTCACTTGAAAATACTTGAGTTGCTTTCTATGCCTAGCTGAAAGGCGTTAAAGAAAAGCGCTACCGGGACACAACCCGTTTTATTTCTCTGTTTTCAACCTGTTTTCCTTTGTTTTATTTTGTGTGCTTTAAACCTAGGTGTTGTCTATTTACTTAGCAACCCCTCTGTATCTTTTATATTCAGTTTTTGTTGAGCCAAGTAAAGCCTCTAGTGGAAAGTTGAGGCTATATTTCGGATTTCTGCGCAGGAAACAGATTTCTGCTGTCCACTGTTTATTTTGTTTAAAATCACAGAAAATTCAAAATGACCTGAGTTTTTTTGTGCATAATCCTGGGCTGTATACGCAACTTTTATTAGTTGATAACTTTTTTATTTGAACAACATAAGATTTTCGAAAAAAAATCATATTTACATGCTGCCATGTTTTGACAGATTTCTGCCAATAATTGCATTTGCATCTTAACCTCTATGTTTTGGTGTTCTTTTGAGAAAAAAGTTTTAAAAGAAGTTGTAACAGTAGCTAATGTGTTTTTGAGTGTTACACTTGTTTTGAAAGTGAACCATGTGAATTTATTATTTTGATTGCACTAATGTTGCTAATGAAGATTGTGAGAAGTTTGGTGTGACGGAAGTTTTCAAGGGTCAAGAGAAGAGGATGATATGATGTGATCAAGATAAGTCAAAAGCCTAAGCTTGGGGATGCCCCGGTGGTACATCCCAGAAAATTCCAAGAAGACTCAAGCGTCTAAACTAAGGGATGCCCAAGGCATCCCCTTCTTCATCGAAAAATTATCAGGTCACTTCTAGTGAAACTATATTTTTATTCGGTCACATCTTATGTGCTTTACTTGGAGCATCTTTTATTTTTGCTTTCAGTTTTTTTTGTTTTTGCTTTCAGATTGTTTTTACTTTTGCAATAAAGCTTGGTTGGACCCCAGCATTTCTTTTATTGGAGAGTGACACGCTCCGCTTTTTCATGGGAATATTTTGTATTATTAATCTTTGTCTGGCTGCTGCATTTATTTAGCTCCTGTTGTGCATGCATCTCTTATTAGAGATGTTAGTTATAGTAGTGTTACGTGAGTACTCTCATGTTTGCTTTCTGTAGCATTTAGAGAGTTTTTGTTAAAACATAACTTGTATGGTGCTTGTTGGGAGAAAGAAAATTGATGCTTACAGTAGAATTTATAACAGTGCAAGTAGAAGCTCGTATAGACTGTTGCTAGAACTTTTTCGTGCCATGCTAAATGTTATTTTAGTTCTAAATCTTTGTGATATTGAGTAACATGAATAGCCTCAAATATCTGAGAGTGTTAAATATGTCATTGAAAGATTCATGAGTTGTTCTTGTCATAAGGAAGCATAAATTTTTGGTATTCTCTTTCGAATGTTTTATTTGGTTGACTTGGTGCATGCTGACACCATGTTTATGACTATTAACATGTCACGAATATCCTCCATGACAACTTAGTTTTTGAACTATGATATCGCTTATGCTTTAATTAATGATGTTTATGTCGCTATGCATGATTATGGCTCTTATGCTCTCTTGATTTGTCGCTCCCAATCTTTTGCTAGCCTCCACCTGTACTGAGTATGAGCTCTACTCGTGCATCCAACTCCCTTAAACCAAAGTTTTTCCCATTGTATCCACCATACCTACATACATGTGGTATTTAACTGCCACTCCAAGTAAATTGCTCATGTGTTACCTTTAAAACCTTCAAAATTACTCATGCTTTATGTTCCTGTTTTTGCTCATGAGGACGTCAATAGAGAATCTTTATCTCACTTGTTGATTGCATTTCACACCCTATACTAGTGGCTTCAGCCGCTTATCCAAATGATAGAAGAGCTCGCAGCGGGGTTCCCAGCCCCAAATTAATACACACAAAATCTCTTCACTATTTTTGCCCCTGATTTATCAGTCAAAGCATAATTGTGTAAACAAAAAAGAAAGAGGGATGACCTTCTACCCAGATGCGTCCTTCACATGGGAGCCGCTCTTGTGAATCCAGTTGGCTTGTGATGTACTATATTTTCTGTTTACCATTCATTGACATTAGCATACATCTCCCAAAATAAAGACACTCCTCCTCGGTATGTGATTGTTGGCAGGCACCCGAGGATTCGGTTAGCCATGGTTTGTGAAAAATGGATGGGAGGAGTGTAGAACTTTTAATACCTTTGTTTAATATAATAAAAAGCTCTAGCACATGAGTGATCCCTACTTCCCTCCGTGAATGGGCCTTTCTTTTACTTTGATGTTGAGTCTCCATCTTCTAACTTTATGCACAGTTGAGAGAGCATTTTTTCCATTCTTAGTTCTACGTGCATTGTCCCATAAACATCAATAATTACTTCATGATGTGATATAATTTATTCTAAAATTATTTGCTCAAGTCTTCCTCATGAACTTTGAAGGTGTTCTGGCATTTATGTTTTTCCCCACTCTTAAGGACTAGCGAAATATCACTTTGCCATGCTTTCTCTGTACCTGAAACAAACGTTTATCTTTTTTGCATTATTACTCGTGATCCTTTATTTGAGATACTCTTCATGATGAAAAGTGATTGCTTTGCTTTATTATTAAATTTCTATTTATCATGTTTGTGTTTGAAGTTCTATGATCTCAGCTTGCATATGCCTTTACATTTTTATGATCAAGATTATGTTAGTAGCATGTCACCTCAGAAATTATTGTTTTATCGTTTACCTACTCGAGGACAAGTAAGAACTAAGCTTGGGGATGCTTGATACGTCTCCAATGTATCTATAATTTCCGATGCTCCATGATAATATTATGCCAATTGCTACATGTTTTATCCCTTCTTTATAGCATTTTTACACGTTTTCCGAGAATAAACTATTAACAAGATGCTAAATGCCAGTTCCATGTTTTCTGCTGTTTTTTAGTTTTAGAAAACTTGTTCTGGAAATATTCTCGGAATTGGACCCCACAAAGCCCGAAGTGCCTATTTTCCCCAGAAGCATCCAGAAGACCGAAGAGGAGTCGAAGAGGGGCATCAGGGGGCCCACACCATGGGGTGGCGTCCCCCTCCCCCCCTCGGTCGCACCAGGGGGTGGTGTGGGGCCCCTAGGGATCCACCGCCTCTGCCCTTTCGCCTATTTATTCCTCCCGGATGGAAAACCCTAGACACGTGATCAAAAATCCCCGAAAAGTTCCGCAGCCGCCGCCACCAACCCTAGATCGGGGGGGTTTTGAAGCTGTCTCTGGCACCCTGCCGGAGAGGAAATCATCACCGGAGGCCTCTACATCACCATGCCTGCCTCCGGAGTGATGCGTGAGTAGTTCATCCTTGGACTACGGGTCCATAGCAGTAGCTAGATGGTTGTCTCCTCCTCATATGCCTCCATTATTTGATCTCCTGAGCTGCCTAACATGATTGAGATTGTTCTTATGTAATTCTATGTGGTGTGTTTGCTGGGATCCGATGAATATTGAACTTATGCCAAGTTGATTATAGTCTTTATTTGCATATGTTATTTGTGATCTTGCATGCTTTCCGTTGCTAGTGGTTGCTCTGGCCAAGTAGTTGCTAGTGACTCCAAGAGGGAGTATTTATGCTCACTAGTGGGTTCATGTCTCCTTTTCTCCTGTGCTCGAGTGACAGAAACATGACGGGGGAGGATGTGATGTTGCCACTAGGGGGAAAACAGCGGAGATAGTGCCTACGTGTACAATCATTGCTTACATTACACACTTTTTTTAATGCAGTTATTTGTTGCTTGCAACTTAATACCTAAGGGGGTTCGGATGATAACCTGAGGGTGGATTATTAGTCATAGATGCAGTTGGATTACGGTCTATGTATATTGTTGTAATGCCCGCACTAAATATCATAGTAGTCATCATTTCATGAATGTGCACTACGGTGCAACCTTTATTTTTCAATTGCCCAGCTGTAATTTGTTCACCCAGCGTGCTATCTTTTATGGAGAGACACCACTAGTGAACCTATGAAACCCGGTCCATTTTCTTATATTGATAAACAAACCACCACAATTTCCTGCTTTCTTTACTTACTGCAAGCATACACCATTTTCCACACTATACGTCTAATCTTTATTTTCAGCAAGACCGGTGAGATTGACAACCTCACTGTACCGTTGGGACAAAGTATTTTGGTTGTGTTGTGTGCAGGTTCCACGTTGTTGCTGACACCGCTGAGCCATTACCACCGTTAGTGGCATCAACCTTCCGAAGGTCCTCTTTCTCCTACTGGATTGATAACCTTGGTTCTTAACTAAGGGGAAAAGTCCTACCGCTGTGCTCATCACTGATACGTCGAAAACGTATCTCCTTTTCCGAACCCTTTTCTTATTGTTTTCCTCTAAACTAACGCTGTTTTCGGCAGAATTACTTTGGTGTCTCGTTTTTATGTAGAAAAATCAACTTTCGGGAAAATGCCCAGAAAAGAGCCCATTGATGTTTTCACCCAGGAAGACCCCGGGAGCCAGAAGGGGGCCAGGAGAGGGGCCAGAGGGTGGCCACACCACCCCTGGCGCGGGTCCCCCTGGTCGCGCCAGCATAGGGTGTGGGCCCCCCAGGACCCCCCTCGGACTCCCATTTGGACTACAAGTAGCCTTCAACCCTAAAACCCGAGGGGGTACGCCATATTCCAGAGAAACACAACAGAGCTCCGCCGCCATCCCGAACCTCGATTCGGGGATCAGAAGTTCTTGTTCTGGCATCCTGCCGGGACGGGGAAGTGGAGGAGATCATCGCCATCGTCATCACCAACGCCTCTCCATCAACCATCCATGTTTCCCCCATCCATGTGTGAGTAATTCCCCGTTGTAGGCTGAAGGGGATGGTAGGGATTGGATGAGATCGTTCATGTAATAATGTCGTGATTGTTAGGGCATAGTGCCTAGTGTCCTCTATTAGTGTTATTGACATTGTTGCAACTTGTTATGCTTAATGCTTGCCACTTTGGGCCCGAGTGCCATGATCTCAGATCTGAACATGTTATTGAATCACGATGATAATTATTGTTTCTTGATCATACCTGCAAGTTGTTTACACATATCATTGTCCGGAATCCGAGGCCCCGAAGTAACAGATGCTGGGACAACCGGAGGGGATGGCTGCGACGTGAGGATCACATGTGTTCACGGAGTGTTAATGCTTTGCTCCGGTGTTCTATTAAAAGGAACACCTTAATTACCAGTAGTTCCCTTGAGGCCCCGCTGAAAACGTGCTGGTAGGACAAAAGATGTTTTGCAAGTTCTCATTGCGAGCACCTACGACTATTTATGGAACACATGCCTTTGGTTACTTAGTGCTTGGATGCTTTATCTTATTTATCTGCAATTCCCCTGACATGATCATTATTAGAACTTTCTTATCCATGCAACGCCCATTCATCCATCCCTATGCCTACAGTATTTAATCATGTTGTTTACTTCAATCACTACTGCTGATGTTTTCATACTACTGCTATTATTATTTTACTATTGTTGCTACTTTAAAACTGTTACTGCTGATAAACCACTACGAACAAAAGTACTTTCAGGTGCAAGTTAATTGACAAATCAATTGTTAAGGCTCACAAATATTCTTTGACTCCCCTTGTGTCGAATCAGTAAATTTGGATTTTACTTCCATCGGAGACTGTTGCGATCCCCTATACTTGTGGGTCATCAAGACTATTTTCTGGCGCCGTTGCCGGGGAGCATAGCTTTATTTGCAAGCTCACCGGAGAGTATTATTATCTACTGCCAATCATTCATCATGGGTAAGTCTCGTGATGGAAAGTTTCCTATATTACCATCCACTACAAGAAAAGGTATAACTCTAAACACCTATGTTGCTCTTGATTCACCGTCTGTTATGAGTAAGCTGCTTACACCACCACATGCTACTTCTGCTGAATCTGAAAATGCTTCTGATACTTTTGATGATGCTTCTACTGTGCTTGATGAGAGTGGTTCTCTTGGTCCTTTCTTAGATGCTACTATTGCTAAAGATAAAAATATTGCAAACACTGAAACTCCTGCTAAAAATCCTGTTACTCCTGCTTTTTCACCTGAGTTTAGAGAGAATCCTAGTGATGATTTAGATGATGCTTATATTGAACTGAGTGGTGATCTTATTGATGAAATACATGCTATGAAGGATAAAGATGCTGCTATACATCTTATGGAAAGTCGTGTTGTTAGATATAAATTATCTCCTGATGCTAAGTTTGCCACTTCTCCTATTTATATTAGGGATAAGGATTTTGATTTCTCTCTTGATTTATCTTATATATCTATTGTTGAGAAAGAACCTTTTTGTGGAACTGAAAATGAAAGTGCTATAAAACATATGAATGAGCTCTCCTCTTTGAGTAGTTTATTCTCTGATGATCTTAAGAAACGTAGCTACTTTGTTGCTAAAATATTCGCTTTATAATTAAAGGATGAAGCTAAAACTTGTTTTAACAATTTGTCTCCTGGATCTATTGATAGTCCTATTGGTTTGGTTAATGCTTCTTTCATAAATATTATCCTGCTAGTGCTCAACATGCTGCTTTACAAAATATATTTAATTACAAGCAATTGGAAGAAGAGAAATTGCATGTATCTTGGGAAAGGTTCGGTTCTTTAGTTAGAGCTACATCTGGGCATAAGCTAGAAGATAATAAACTTCTTGATATATTCTATAATGGACTAACTGTTGAATCTAGGACATACCTGGATAGTTGTGCTGGTTGTGTTTTCAGGCAAAGAAATCCAGAAGAAGCTGAGGAATTAATGGCTAAAATAAGCCAAAATCATGATGATTGGACTATGGTTGAGCCTGAGCCGACCCCTACTCCAGTACCTACACCAACACCAACACCCAAGAAGAGGGGAATGATTGAATTAAATGATGAAGTTATGAGAGAAGCCAAGAAATCTCTTAAAGAGAGGGGTATTAAATCTGAAGATGTAAAGAATCTTCCACCTATAGAAGAATCATGTAAGCCAATCTCTCACTCACCATCCATTGAGGTACACTCTCTCCAATATTTTGATGGTAGAGGTATTCCCTATAGAAAACCTCCTGGTCAATGCTTAGATGAATTTGATAATTATGTTATTAAGCAAGATAATTTTAATATGAGAGTGCAGAACCACCTTATGGAAAACTCTAAAGCTATTAATGATTTGCATGGTATTATAGAAAGAACCTCTAATGATGTTAAAATGCTTGTTAAACATTTTCAAATGGTTCAAACTCAAATAGATCAACTTGCTAAAGTGCAAAAATATTTTCTAGTTTATGCTTCTAAAGAAAAACATGCTTGTGAGATAAGAACTAGAAGTGGTATTTCTACACAAGATCCTTTATATCCTGAGGGACATCCTAAAAGAATTGAACAAGATTCTCAGCAAACTAATAATGATGTTATTCATACTAAGAAGAAAAAGAAGAAGAAACATAAATCTGTTGTAGAATCCTCTGAACCTACTAAAGATCCTAATAGCATATCTATCTCTGATGCTGAAACTGAGAGTGGTAATGAAAAGAATGATGCTTCTGATAAAGAAGAACATGTACCTGAAAAGCAAACTAAAACTGCAAAGTATACTAAGGAAGATTTCATTGCTAATAAACATGGTAATGAGAGAGAACCTTGGGTACAAAAACCAATGCCTTTTCCTGGTAAGAAACACAAATCTAAGGAAGAAGAACACTATAACAAGTTTTGTGAATGGATGAAACCTTTGTTCTTGCAAATTCCTTTAACTGATGCTATTAAATTGCCTCCTTATGCAAAATATATGAAAGATATTGTCTCTAACAAAAGGAATATTCCTAATGAGGAAATCTGCACTATGCTTGTTAATTACTCTTTTAATGGCAAGGTTCCTGAGAAGCTTGGAGATTCTGGTATACCAACTATTCCATGTTCTATTAAAAATAATTATGTTAGAACTGCTTTGTGTGATCTGGGAGCTGGAGTTAGTGTCATGCCTTTTACTCTCTATAAAAGACTCCTCCTAGAAAAATTGATACCAACTGATATATCTTTGCAAATGGCTGATAAGTCTACTGCCATTCCTGTGGGTATATGTGAGAATGTTCATGTTCAAGTTGCTAATAATTGTCTGATATTAACTGACTTTGTTGTGTTGGAAATGCCTGAAGATGATAATATGTCTATTATTCTTGGAAGACCTTTTCTTAATACTGCAGGGGCTGTTATTGATTGTAATCAAGGCAAAGTTACTTTTAATGTTAATGATAAAGAGCACACTGTTTTTTTCCCAAGAAGATTGATAGAAAATATGGTCTAAATTCCATTGAAAATGAGACCATCAAGATTGGAGAATTTTATTTTCCTACTCCAAAGCCACCCAAAGAATATGAAATTATTATGATTGGGATTCTGCCTATCAAGGTTGCGGTAACATAAGTATTTAGTAAGAAACAAAGTTATGTTTCATATAAAATTATTTTGGTAGCAAGACTTGATCACCCTTGTTAACAAAATGATTTTAAATGAAATGGGCTATGTTTTCACTATGTTTTCACCTTACCCATTATGTTTTAACCATATTTACTTCTGTTATCACATTATTACTTGAGTGCAATCATATTTTCCACCATCCTTATGCATGTTTTCATGATGTTTTCACTCTGATTATTGAAGTTATGCATGTTTCCACCATCCTTACTTTTGTTTTCACCACTACCACCTTTGTTTTCTTTGGTTATTCTTTAATTAGAGTGTCATAGAACCTCTGTAGTTCTGGTTTTAGTTTTGTTTTCCACGTTTTCACTTTCGTTTTCCCGGTTTTTATTCATTATTAAAACTCTCGAAATACCTCAAAAATAAAGTTTCTCGAAAAACTCCAGAAAAATTATAATAAATTTTTACGTCAAAAATGAGGCAGAAAGCCACCTGGGAGACCCCATGAGGACCCACCAGGCAGGCACACCCTAGGGTGGCGCAGCCTGCCCCTGGTGGCGCCAGCCCATGGTGTGGGGCCCCCTGGCCCCCACTAACTCTCTCTCCCCTGCCAAATTTCCTTCTCTCACCTCCCAAACTCAACACATTTCCTAGAACCCGAGTTCTTGCTATTCTTCCTCGAAGTTTTTCGATCTCTTTGTGCAGCCCATCTTTTGTGCTGAAATTTGGTGCATTTGCTCTCCTGTATGTGACTCCTCCGATGATCCAAGTAGAATTTTGTTTAGTGAAGTATTTCTTGACTATTTTGGTACTGTAGGTGACAGCTTATGTGAGTTTGCATGCTTGATTTGAGTAGAAATAATATAGTTTTGATGTATGTTTAGCTATCATATAAGTCCCTATGGTAGTCTCCACCTTATAGTTGGTTGAAATTAATTTTTATGATGATTGTTCAAAAAATTCAGAGATGGATAGGTTCAACTTTGGTGAGATATTTAGGAGCGATGCTCCTAGAAGGACAAGGCCATCATGCTCGTCTACTTCAGCAAGGCCCTCATATAATGAAGACGTTATGGCGTCAACTATTAATGATGCAGAAGATGACGGTATCATTTACCCATCTAGCTTTCCTTGTCACACATTTTTAAGAAATGCAGGTCTTTTAGATGATTTTCTTATGCTTGTTGAGAGAGTTGGTCTCACCAACTTTATGGAGGATGAAAGCCCTCAGTATGCCATGCTCACAAAAGCTTTTGTTAAGAGCTTTAAATTTCACAACTCTCGATATGGTCCAACTGTTGCATTCAAATTATATAGTAGTTCTGTTTCTTTGTCCTTGGTGGAATTTTGTGCTATTATAGGTATCAACGCCACTGGGACAGCAAGCAGGATTCAAGATAGACCAGCATACCTCCAGGGGATCTACCGAGAGATCACCAACGATGATGGGCGCTCATCCCAGCGTGGGAAGATAAGGAACATTCAACTTCCTGCTCTCAGATACTTTACTTATTATATCGGTACTAGTATTCTTGGTAGGGAGAACACTAGCAATGTTTCTAGTTATCACCTCACTTTTATTGATGATGCACTGAACCGTAGCACAAAGTATAACCTTGGTGCACTTGTTGCATGCCGCCTTGCCGTTGCTAGTTATATTTTTGGTGGCATTATTGCTACACGTGTTGCAGCCGCTTTGCATGTTTCCTTTGATCCTAATGATGAAATTATTGCTCCACATAGACTTAACCTTGCTGCTATGAAATCCCATCATTTTGTCACTTCCAACTCTACTAATGAACGTTTAATATATAGAGTTTTGTATATGGATGGAGACGAGCAGAAAGTTACTTTGCCGCAGCCTGTGTTATTTAAGATTGACAGGTCACTGTGGTCGCTCACCAAGGAGCAAATAGATGAGCATCTGAGCACCATGGAGTTTTACCCGCAGCAGGAGAGGCGAGACGCGCCTCCTGAGGACCACAACACGCAGTCTACCGGCGCATCCTCGAGCACGTATCAGGAGGAGGCTTCCTCCTCGGTGTATTACGGGGGCGTCACCTCTTGGACCCCTTGGTGATTGATCTCCACTTAGGCCAAAAGCCTAAGCTTGGGGGGAGGTATACCGACATCACACTCACTTACATATCATGTTCGGTCGGTTCTTTGTATATCCATGTTTTCTTTTTTGTTTCTTTCGTTTCTTTTTGTTTCATTTGTTTGTTTTCGCTTCTTTTGTTTTTATTGTTTTGTTTTTGCTTTCCAAAACACAAAAAGACCAAAAATATTTCTGTTGTTTCTCTATTTGTTTCTTTAGTTGATTTTCTTTACCTTTTAGTTGCAGTTTAATATTTAAAAACCCAAAAATATTTTATTTTGTTTGTTGTTTGCTTTATTTTTTTCTTGTTTCATTTTGAAAACCCAAAAAGATCTTTGATTTGTTTGTTTGCTCTCTTTTTGTTCGACCTTTAATTGAAAAACCCAACAATATTTGTTGTTCTTCTTTGGTTTTGTAAAGTTTTTTGCAGAGTTCAACAGTCGTCCATGATTCCATTGGAGCTTGGGTTTCATTATATATTATTCGAGCCACAAGTGAAGAGCAATAATGACGATATACGACAATTCAAGTTGTGGTGAGAGGCTGGTATGAATTCTATTTGCTTTCATTTTTTTACATATATCCATCTATGTGAGCATGTTTAGTTTGTTCGTATAACATATATGTGACTTAGTGGCTGCTTAATAGTTCAAGCTCCCTCATGTTTTCTTCCAATATATTGATAGTAAATGACTTGTCATATAAATATTTGTTCGCATTGTTCTATTCATAGAAGGGTATGATATTGTGGTAGCCTCCTCTAACTGTTTCATTTGAATCGACTTGGCACATGCTCACGCATGCTAATACTGAAAACAAAAAGTCAATAAGCCTCGATGATTTATTTTGCCTCAGAGTTCTAGTATCAATTTTATGCCTCAGTTAATTTTACTTTGTCGCAAACATGATTATGATAGTTGTTGTTCTGTTGATTGTCGCTCCCTGTCTATTGCTAGCCTTCACCTGTACACCTCTGTTTAATAAAATAAAAAGCTCTAGCACATGAGTGATCCATGCTTCTCTCTGCGAAGGGCCTTTCTATTACTTTTATGTTGAGTAGCTGCCATATTCTTTGAGCACTTTCTTGAGAGCATAGTTATCATTCTTAGTGTAATGTGTTTGTCCCAAAGCACGGTTGATTGCGGTATAATTTTGATGCTTGTATCTTTGATATCTTTACTTCTAGTCTTCCCTTGAACTTCAGAGGTGCCCTGGCATTTATGTTTTTTCCCACATTTAAGGGCAAGCGAGATACCACTTTGTCAGATCCTATTATGAATACTTCAATCTTTCAAATAGTTTCTCATGGTTTGCATAGCTATTAAGTTTCAGTATCTTGCATGTATCTTATCATGAGCATAATTAAGTATTTGATCACACAGTGAGTATATTTACATCATATGAAACAAATGTGTTTGCAGAAGTCTTTTATCGCACTCAGTTGTCACTGAATTGCTTGAGGACAAGCAATAAGCTAAGCTTGGGGGGAGTTGATACGTCGAAAACGTATCTCCTTTTCCGAACACTTTTCTTATTGTTTTCCTCTAAACTTGTGTGTTATGGATACAACTAACACAGACTAACGTTGTTTTCAGTAGAATTACTTTGGTGTCTCGTTTTTATGCAGAAAAATCAACTTTCGGGAAAATGCCCAGAAAAGAGCCCATTGATGTTTTCACCCCGGAAGACCCCGGGAGCCAGAAGGGGGCCAGGAGAGGGGCCAGAGGGTGGCCACACACCCCCCTGGCGGGGGTCCCCCTGGCCGTGCCAGCATAGGGTGTGGGCCCCCAGGACCCCCCCCCCCCTCGGACTCCCCTTTCGACTACAAGTAGCTTTCAACCCTAAAACCCGAGGGAGACGCCATATTCCAGAGAAACATAACACAGCACCGTCGCCGTCCCGAACCTCTATTCGGGGATCAGTAGTTCCTGTTCTTGCACCCTGCCGGGACGGGGAAGTGGAGGAGATCATCGCCATCGTCATCACCAACGCCTCTCCATCGACCATCCATGTTTCCCCCATCCATGTGTGAGTAATTCCCCACTGTAGGCTAAAGGGGATGGTAGGGATTGGATGAGATCGTTCATGTAATAATGTCGTGGTTGTTAGGGCATAGTGCCTAGTGTCCTCTATTAGTGCTATTGACATTGTTGCAACTTGGTATGCTTAATGCTTGCCACTTTGGGCCTGAGTGCCATGATCTCAGATCTGAACATGTTATTGAATCATGATGATAATTATTGTTTCTTGATCATACCTGCAAGTTGTTTACACATATCGTTGTTCGGAACCCGAGGCCCCGAAGTGACAGAAATTGGGACAACCGGAGGGGATGGCTGCGATGTGAGGATCACATGTGTTCACGGAGTGTTAATGCTTTGCTCCGGTGTTCTATTAAAAGGAACACCTTAATTACCAGTAGTTCCCTTGAGGCCCCGCTGAAAACGGGCTGGTAGGACAAAAGATGTTGTGCAAGTTCTCATTGCGAGCACGCACGACTATTTACGGAACACATGCCTTTGGTTACTTAGTGCTTGGATGCTTTATCTTATTTATCTGCAATGCCCCTGGCATGATCATTATTAGAACTTCCTTATCCATGCAACGCCCGTTCATCCATACCTATGCCTACAGTATTTAATCCCGTTGTTTACTTCAATCACTACTACTGTTGTTTTCATACTACTGTTGTTATTATTTCACTACTGCTACTACTATAAAACTGTTACTGCCGATAAACCACTGGGAACAAAAGTACTTTCAGGTGCAAGTGAATTGACAACTCACTTGTTAAGGCTCACAAATATTATTTGGCTCCCCTTGTGTCGAATCAATAAATTTGGGTTTTACTTCCCTCGAAGACTGTTGCGATCCCCTATACTTGTGGGTCATCAATCACACCCTCCTCTTGGGGTATCCCAACGAGTGCAAGATCTGCACCATCAGGCACAACAATCATTCCTCCCTTCTTAGGGACACAATGCACAGGGCTTACCCATCTACTATCAGCAATAGAAAAAATAATACAAGCATCAAGGAGTTTTAATACCTCATTTCTTACCACTTCCTTCATCTTAGGAATTAAACGTCGTTGATGTTCAACTACTAGATTTGCATCAGGTTCTATATTAATAACATGCTGACATATAGTAGGGGAAATACCCTTCAAATCATCAAGAGTATAACCAATAGCTCCACGGTGTTTCTTCAATATTCCTAATAACCTTTCCTCTTCTTCACCTGAAATTGTAGAACTAATAATAATAGGATATGTTTTCTTCTCATCAATATAAGCATATTTAAGATCATCAGGTAAAGGTTTTAAATCGAAAACAGGATCCTCCTTGGGTGGTAATGTGGTACCCAAGTCTTCCACGCGTAAATTGTGTTTCAGTATTACCGGTTGATGAAGAAGAATATCATCAATCTCATTTCTCTCTTCCATAAAGACCTCACTTTCATGGTCTTCCATATATTGCTGCAAAGCGTTGTTAGGGGCAAGAGAAATAGAAGCAAGTTTTTCAACCCTAAAATTTTCATCAGGCAGTTCAGATTCATAAGGAGCTCTAGCAAATTTGGAAAAATTAAACTCATAAGATTTTCCATCAAATTTAGTCAATATTTTCTCTTTCCTACAATCTATAATGGCGCCACAAGTGTTCAAGAAAGGTCTACCAAAAATAATAGGACAAGTTTTACTAGCAGCTTTACCCGGTACTAGAAAGTCAGTAGGATATTTAGTTTTGCCACATAAAACTTCCACGCCTCTATCAATACCAATAGGAAAAATAGTTTCTATATTAGCAAGCTGAATAGCCACATCAATATCTTCAAGTTCACAAGAACCAATTTCATGCAAGATTTCTTTATAAAGTTCGTAAGGAATAGCACTAGAACTTGCACCAATGTCACACACACCATAGTAGTAATGATCACCAATCCTAACAGAAAGCACTAGAACACTAGTTTTCTTAGGTCTATTGGGATGTGAAACAATATTAGTTGCATCCTCACAGAAGACAATATGTTCATCCTCTACATTTTCAGAGACAAGTTCTTTAACTACAGTTATTTGTTCATCGGGTTCAATAGATTTCTTTATACTCTTGTTAACCACACTACATACAATAGAATGTCCCTTTACCTTAGCAGGGAAAGGCATTTTTTCAATATAAGGTTCAGGTACAGATATCTTTATAAGGTGCATGGTACTTTCTCAACTCCTTTTTGGGAATATCAAGATATGAAGCAAAGGCTTTAAGACAATTTGCAAAGATTTTAGAATCGAGACCACAAACAGCACTAACATTATAGAAATCATCAGTTCCCATAAAAGCTTTAATGCATTCATAATTATAATTTATACCTGACTTTCTACCTTTGTCATTCTCCCATCCTTCAGTGTTTTCTTGAATACGGTCAAGAAGGTCCCATTTAGCTTTTTCTTTCATACGCGTGAATGATCTAGAGCAAGAAGCATCCAAGAAATCCTTATCATGAAGAGAAAGCCTTGCATAAAAAAATATTTATAACAATATTACTCGGGAGCTCATGAACGGGACATTTAAGCATTAATAACTTCATTCTTCCCCAAGCTTGGGCAATACTCTATCCATCATGAGGCCAGAAATTATATATTTGATTCTGATCTTTATGAATCACACTGGGAGGGTAGAATTTAGAATAAAAGAGAGGTACAATTTCCTCTCATCCAATAGATTGACCATTTCTTCAGCATTTTGAACCATTCCGCAGCTTTTCCCTTCAGTGATAAAGAGTATAATTTCCTTTTAACTTGGTCCGTTGTAATGCCTGCACACCTGAATAACTCGCCTAATTCATGTATAAAGAGCAAATGATCACCGGGATGGACAGTTCCATCTCCAAAATAGCAGTTATCCATAACACGTCCAACAGTTTTCATAGGTATTCTAAAAGAATCCAATTTAGTAGATAACGGGTCATCTACTACCCTAGCAGTAACAGTAGTACCCTTAAATAAAGAACCATATGAACTATCTATAATGAGATAAAGCAGCTGATAGAAATAAAAATAGCACTCACAGTAAACGCTTCTCTTACCAATTCCACTTACCAATAGCGCTTCACTCCCCAACAACGGCGCCGGAAAATAGTCTTGATGACCCACAAGTATAGGGGGTGTATCGTAGTACTTTCGATAAATAAGAGTGTCGAACCCAACGAGGAGTAGAAGGTGTTGACAAGCAGAAGTGCGGGTAACTAAAAGACAGTAAATATAATAGCAGCGAGTGACCCAATACTTTTTAGAGCAAAGGACAAGCCGGTTGTTTTACTTATGATTACCAAACGTTCTCGAGGACACATGGGAACTTCATCAAGTGCTTTCGTTTCATACAGTTGATTAATATTTATTGTTTTGATAAGTGTTGTGTGGGTGAACCTATGCTAATGCACCTCCCAACTAGGACTAATGCATACTTGTGATTATACCCCTTGCAAGCATCTGCAACTACAAGAAGTAATTAAGATAAATCTAACCACAGCTTTAAACTCTGGGATCCTACACTCCCTCGTGCATCGGTTTCCTAACGGGGGTTTAGGTTCCTGTCACTCCGGCAACCCCACAATTAGTAGCCAAATACACAATGCATCCCTCTAGTCCCATAAAGGTGAAGTGTCATGTAGTCGACGTTCACATGACAACACTAGAAGAATAACACCACAACTTAAATATCAAACCATTATATATTACTTCAACATAATTCCACTACTAGCAGCTTGACTTCTCCCATGTCCTCAAGAACTAAACGAACTACTCACAAGACATCATATGGATCATAATCATAGGTGATATAATGATGAATAACAATCTGGTCATAAAGTGCAAACACTGATAAATCTCGTAGGCATCAACTACTAACAAGTAGTCCACACCGGGAGAGAGATCTAATGAAGAACAACGATATAGAACCCTAATTGTTACAGAGGGACGGAGATGGATGGTAAGGGCGATGGTGCTGGTGATGACGATGACGATCTTGATGATGCCCGGAGCGATGACGGTGCCGATGGCGATGATTTCCCCTCTCCGTGGAGGAATTTCCCCTGCAGATTTCTCCCTGCCTGAGAAATTTTCTCTCTGTGTTGTTTTCTACCCCGAGGAGTCGGTGGGATATTTCCTTGATGGTTCTCTGTGGCTTAGGGTTCCCTGGGGGTCAAGTACGCGAAAGGAAGCGTCCAGAGGAGGGCCAGGGTGGCCACACCACCCCTAGGCGCGGCCAAGGGGGGGCGCGCCCCCTAGTGGTGTGCCCCCCTGGTGGCCCCCCTCCGGATCTCCTCGTGTCTGGATCCCTCTTCTGGACTTCTAAGACTCCTCAGATGCCCCCCTTCCTCTTTTGATCTGATGAAATAGGGTATCTTGACGGTGCTTTTTCTACCAGATTTCTGGTCCCGGTGATTATTCTACAATAATTATTAAACATGCAAAATAAAGATGAAATAACATAAGTAATGCATCATAATATGAAATATATCGATGAATAACAGAAAATTACAATATAAAATAGTGATGCAAAATGGACGTATCAAAGATTCAAACCTTTTATACCACTATCGAGGATATTGTTTCAAACCGTAAAGGGACTTCTTTAGCTTTCACACAAATTCCTCTTTACCAGGCACTATGAACCCTTCAGGTTGGTCCATGTATATCTCCTCCTCAAGTTCTCCATGCAAAAATGCAGTCTTCACATCTAATTGCTCAAGATCAAGATCATGCATAGCAACAATACTAAAGAAAGTACGAATAGAACTATGCTTGCAAACTAGGGAGAACACATCATTATAATCAACTCCTTGAATCTGGCTGAAACATTTTGCTACTAACCTTGCCTTAAACCTTGGAGATAAACCCTCCTTTCTCTTGAAGATCCACTTACAACAGACGGCCTTATTTTGTTTAGGCAAGCGCACAACATCCCATTTGTCATTCTTCTGAAGTGATTGCATCTCCTTGATACGTCCTAAATGTATCCCTAATTTTTGATGCTCCATGACCATATTTTGCCAATTTCTACATGTTTTCTCCCTTATTTATAGCATTTTTATATGTTCTCCGGACTAACCTATTAACAAGATGCCACAGAGCCAGTTCCCTGTTTTCTGCTTTTTTAGTTTCAGAAAAGTTGTTCTGGAAATATTCTCGGAATTGGAAAATTCGAAGCCCGAAAGTCCTATTTTCCCTGGAAGCATCCAGAAGACCGAAGAGCCGGAGATGGGCAGCAGGGGGGGCCACACCATAGGGTGGCGCCCCCTGGCCACGCCAATTGTGGGTGTGGGGCCTCGGGCCTCCACCGCCTTCGCCCTTTCGCCTATTTAAGCCCCCCGGATGGAAAACCCTAAACACCTGATCAAAATCCCTGAAAAAGTTCCGCAGCCGCCGTCACCGTCAACCCTAGATTAGGGGGTTCTGAAGTTGTTTCCGGCACCCTGCCGGAGAGGAGATCATCACCAGAGGCCTCTTCATCACCATGCATGCCTCTGGAGTGATGTGTGAGTAGTTCATCCTTGGACTACGGGTTCGTAGCTGTAGCTAGATGGTTGTCTTCTCCTCATATGCCTCCATGTTTAGATCTCGTGAGCTGCCTATCATGATCGAGATTGATCTTATGTAATTCTATGTGCTGTGTTTGCTGGGATCCGATGAATATTGACCTTATCCCAAGTTGATTATAGTCTTTATTTGCATGTGTTATTTGTGATCTTGCATGCTCTCCGTTGCTAGTGGTTATTCTGGCCAAGTAATTCCTAGTGACTCCAAGGGGGAGTATTTATGCTCGATAGTGGGTTCATGCCTCCTTGTTGCCTTCCTCGAGTGACAGAAACGTGAAGGGAGAGGATGTGTTGTTGCCATTAGGGAGAAAACTGCGGTGAGAGTGCCCGCGTGCATAATCATTGCTTACATTACACACTTTGTTTAATGAAATCATCTGTTGCTTGCAACTTAATACCTGAGGGGGTTTGGATGATAACCTGAGGGTGGATTATTAGTCATAGATGCAGATGGATGTCGGTCTATGTATCTTGTTGTAATGCCCGCACTAAATAGCATAGTAATCTTCATGTCATATTGTGCGCTACGGTGAAACATTTATTTGTCAATTACCCAGCTGTAATTTGTTCACCCAGCATGCTATCTTTTATGGAGAGACACCACTAGTGAAACTACGAACCCCGGTCCATTTTTCCACACTGTTAAACAACCCACAAC
The DNA here is from genome assembly GCA_028641055.1 of Alopecurus myosuroides. NCBI lineage: Eukaryota > Viridiplantae > Streptophyta > Magnoliopsida > Poales > Poaceae > Alopecurus > Alopecurus myosuroides. The sequence continues at coordinate 604,971,810 of CM054057.1, forward strand.
AATTTTCTGCTTTCTTTACTTTCTGCAAGCATACACTGTTTTTCCACACTATACGTCTAATCTTTGTTTTCAGCAAGACTGGTGAGATTGACAACCTCAATGTACCGTTGGGGTAAATTATTTTGGTTGTGTTGTGTGCAGGTTCCACGTTGTTGCTGACACCGGTGAAGCGCCAACACCACCGTCAGTGGCATCAACCTTTTTAAGATTCTCTTTCTCCTACTGGATTGATAACCCTGGTTCTTAACTAAGGGGAAAACTTCCGACTGCTGTGCTCATCACACCCTCCTCTTGGGGTATCCCAACGAGTGCAATATCTGCACAATCAAGGACTTTTTCTGGCGCCGTTGCCAGGGAGAAGGAAGTCTTCTGTCAAGGGGAGTCTCTCACTCTCAATCTCTTTTTTTTGTTTTTTTTGTCTTGTTTTTATTTTTGTCTTTTTTTTATTTCTCTATATTGAAAACACACAAAAAAAAGTTTACTTCATAGTTTTTATTTTTGTCTCTACGTTGTTATTTCTCATCATGTTGTTCCCTAAGTTTACCTTGAAAGATTTGCCGGTAGGAAGTGGTTCTATACTTGGAAAGGAAACTGTTAAAGAATTCTTTGATCATGTTAGTAAGCATGATAACCTTGAGGAAAAATCCATAGTAGAACTTGCTACCAATTACGATACTGTTGCAACTTCTTTAGTTCACATTCTAGAAGCTAGGTTTGTTAACCTTCATCCCATAATGCAACATATGTTCCTCAACTTGAATAATATTTAAGATGTTGAGAAAAGAAACTTCATATTAGAAACTATGCTTAAAGAATTTGGAGATGTCGCTATAGAAGCTAGAAAAGTTTTTGATCATTTTAATATGCTTGGCTCATGTGTAGATATTGTTTGTGCTCTAGAAAAAACTGAATCTAATAATGAAAACAAGGATAAAATACCAATCCCCTTTAAATTAGTATCTCTGCACGAAGCCCAAGAAAAGAATTTTGATTGGATTGTTCCTGAGAACTTATTTGATGAAAATAGTAAGCCTAAAAGTACTAAGAGAGGAGCCTCTGAAACCCACTTAGATAAAATACAATTCATTATTAAAGAATTGCCAAATCTTGATTTGAATGCTTCACTTGAAAACACTTGAGTTGATTTTTCTATGCCTAGCTGAAAGGCTTTAAAGAAAAGCGCTACCGGGAGACAACACGTTTTATTTCTCTGTTTTCTTTCAGTTTTCCTTTGTTTTCTTTGGTTTGCTTGCACCTGGGTGTTGTCTATTTCCTTAGCAACCCCGCCGTATCTTTTCTTTTGAGTTTTTGTTGAGCCAAGTAAAGCCACTAGTGGAAAGTTGAGCCTATATTTCGGATTTCTGCGCAGCAAACAGATTTCTTCTGTCCACTGTAAATTCCGTTAAAAACCACAGAAAATTCAAAATTACCTGATCTTTTTTGTGCTTAATCCTGAGTTATATACGCAACTTTTTCTAGAATACCACTTTTTTATTTGAGCAACAGAAGATTTTTTTTTTAAATCGATCTTTACCTGATGTTCTGCTTTTGACAGATTTCTGCCATTTATCGCATTTGCATCTTTATCTCTTTCTTTTGGTGTTCTTTTGAGAAAAAGAGTTTTGAAATAAGTTGTGACAGTAGCTAATATGTTTTTGAGTGTTAGACTTGTGTTGAAACCTAACCATGTGAACTTATTATTTCAATTGCACTAACGTTGCTAATGAAGATTGTGAGATTCTAATGTGAAGGAAGTTTTCAAGGGTCAAGAGAAGAGGGTGATATGATGTGATCAAGAAGAGTGAAAATCCTAAGCTTGGGGATGCCCCGGTGGTACATCCAAGAAAATTCCAAGAATACTCAAGCGTCTAAGCTTGGGGATGCCCAGGGCATCCCCTTCTTCATCAACAAATTATCAGGTCACTTCTAGTGAAACTATATTTTTATTCGGTCGCATCTTATGTGCTTTACTTGGAGAGTCTTTTGTTTTTGTTTTCAGTTTGCTTTTGCTTTTTCTTTTGCTTTCAGTATGTTTTTACTTTCATAATAATCTTGGTTGGACCCCAGCATTATTTTATTGGAGAGTGACACGCTCCGCTTTTTCTTGAGAATACGTTGTATTCGTAGTCTCTCTTTAGCTGCTGCATTTATTCAGCTCCTGTTTTGCATGCATCTCTTATTAGAGATGTTAGTTTTAGTTGTATTATTTGAGTAATATCATGTTTTCTTTCTGTATCATAAAGAGTATTTTTGTTAAAGCATGTTTTGTATGGTGCTTGTTGGGAGAAACAAAAGAAAACTGCTGCTTGAAGTAGAATTTATAACAGTACTAGTAGAAGCTTGTATAGACTGTGGCTAGGACTTTTTCATGCCATGCTAAATGTTATTTTAGTTTTAAAGCCTTGTGGTTATTGAGTATCATGATTAGCCTCAAATAGCTGAGAGTGTTTAATATGTATTGAAAGATTCATGAGTTGTTCTTGTCATAGAAAAGCATCAATATATGGTATTCTCTTTCGAATTTTTTATTTGGTTGACTTGGCGCATGCTCACACCATGTTTATGACTACAAAACAGTCATGAATAGCCTCCATGACCACTTAGTTTTTGAACTTGTGATACTTCTTATGTTTTAATTAATGATGATTATGTCGCTATGCATGATTATGGCTCTTATGCTCTCTTGATTTGTCGCTCCTAGTCTTTTACTAGCCTCCACCTGTACTGAGTATGAGCTCTACTCGTGCATCCAAACTCCCTTAAGCCAAAGTTTTTCCCATTGTATCCACCATACCTACCTACATGTTGTATTTATCTGAAATTCCAATGTAAATTGCTCATGTGTTACCTTTAAAACCTTCAAAATTACTCCTGCTTTATGTTCCTCTTTTTGCACATCAGGACGTCAATAGAGAATCTTTATCTCACTTGTTGATTGGATTTCATACCCTGGACTAGAGGCTTCATCTGCTTATCCAAATGATAGAAGAGTTGGCAGCGGGGTGCCCAGCCCCAAATTAATGCATACAAATTCTCTTCACTATTTTTGCCCCTGATTAATCAGTCAAAGCATAATTCTGTAAACAAAAGAGAAAGAGGGATGACCTTCTACACCAGTTGCGTCCTTCACCATGGGAGCCGCTCTTGTGAACCCAGTTGACTTGTGACGTATTGTATTTTATGTTTACCATTCGTTGACATGAGCATTTTCTCCCAAAATATAGACACTCCTCCATGGTATGTGATAGTTGGCAGGCACTCGAGGATTCGGTTAGCCATGGTTTGTGAAAGATGGATGGGAGGAGTGTCAAACTTTTAAAATCTGTTTAATAAAATAAAAGCTCTAGCACATGAGTGATCCCTTCTTCCCTCTGCGAAGGGCATTTCTTTTACTTTTATGTTGAGTCTCCATCTTCTAACTTTATGCGAGGTTGAGAGAGCATTTTTGCCATTCTGAGTTCTATGTGCATTTGTCCCATAAGCATCAATAATTACTTCATGATGTGTTATCATTTGTTCTTAAATTATTTGTTCTAGGCTTCCTCTTGAACTTTGAAGGTGTCCTGGCATTTATGTTTTGCCCCACTCTTAAGGCCTATCGAAATATCACTTTGCCATGCTTTCTCTATACCTGAAACAAACGTTTACCTTTCTTTGCATTATTATTCATGATCCTTTATTTGAGTTAATTTTCGTGATGCAAAGTAATTGCTATGCTTTATTATTAAAGTTTTATTTATCATGCGTGTGTTTAAAGTCATATGATCTCAGCGTGCATATGCTTTTACATTAGATTGATCAAGTTTGTGTTAGTAGCATGTCACCTCAGAAATTAGTGTTTTATCGTTTACCTACTCGAGGACGAGCAGAAACTAAGCTTGGGGATGCTTGAAACGTCATAAACGTATCCCTAATTTTTTATGCTCCATGGTCATATTTTGCCAATTGCTACATGTTTTATCCCTTATTTATAGCATTTTTATACGTTTTCCGTACTAACCTATTAACAAGATGCCATAGAGCCAGATCCATGTTTTCTGCTGTTTTTTAGTTTCAGAAAAGTTGTTCTGGAAATATTCTCGGAATTGGAAAATTCGAAGCCCGGAAGTCCTATTTTCCCCGGAAGCATACAGAAGACCGAAGAGGAGCCAGAGAGGGGCAGAAGGGGGCCACACCATAGGGTGGCGCCCCCCTGGCCGCGCCAGCTATGGGTGTGGGGACCCCCGGCCTACACCTCCTTCGCCCTTTCGCCTATTTAAGCCCCCCGGATGGAAAACCCTAAACACCTTATCAAAATCCCCGAAAAAGTTCCGCAGCCGCCGTCACCATCAACCCCAGATCACGGGGTTCTGAAGCTGTTTCCGGCATCCTGCCGGAGAGGAGATCATCACCGGAGGCCTCTTCATCATCATGCCTGCCTCCGGAGTGATGCGTGAGTAGTTCATTCTTGGACTACGGGTTCGTAGTTGTACCTAGACGGTTTTCTTCTCTTCATATGTCTCCATGTTTAGATCTCGTGAGCTGCCTATCATGATCGAGATTGATCTTATGTAATTCTCGGTGTTGTGTTTGCTGGGATCCAATGAATATTGACCTTATGCCAAGTTGATTATAGTCTTTATTTGCATGTGTTATTTGTGATCTTGCATGCTCTCTGTTGCTAGTGGTTATTCTGGCCAAGTAATTCCTAGAGTATTTATGCTCGATAGTGGGTTCATGCCTCCTTTTTGCCTTGCTCGAGTGACAGAAACGTGAAGGGGGGGTGTGATGTTGCCATTATGGAGAAAACAGCGGTGAGAGTGCCCTTGTGCATAATCATTGCTTACATTACACACTTTGTTTAATGCAATTATCTGTTGCTTGCAACTTAATACCTGAGGGGGTTCGGATGATAACCTGAGGATGGATTATTAGTCATAGACGCAGATGGATGTTGGTCTATGTATCTTGTTGTAATGCCCGCACTAAATAGCATAGTAATCTTCATGTCATATTGTTCACTATGGTGCAACCTTTATTTGTCAATTGCCCAGCTGTAATTTGTTCACCCAGTATGCTATCTTTTATGGAGAGACACCACTAGTGAAACTACGAACCCCGGTCCATTTTTCCACACTGTTAAACAACCCACAACAATTTCCTGTTTTCTTTACTTTCTGCAAGCATACACTGTTTTTCCACACTATACGTCTAATCTTTATTTTCAGCAAGACCGGTGAGATTGACAACCTCACTGTACCGTTGGGGCAAATTAGTTTTGTTGTGTTGTGTGCAGGTTCAACGTTGTTGCTGACACCGGTGAAGCGCCAACACCACCGTCAGTGGCATCAACCTTCTGAAGATTCTCTTTCTCTTACTGGATTGATAACTCTGGTTCTTAACTAAGGGGAAAACTTCCTACCGCTGTGCTCATCACACCCTCCTCTTGGGGTATCCCAACGAGTGCATGATCTGCACCATCACTCCTCGTGCATTGCACCAATCCACTTGTCATGATCAACCGAAACAATAGCTCCATTGTATGTAGCTGGTTCAGCATCATTCTCCACCTGTTCAGCACAACTTAGAGCAAAATAAACAACATCGCATTCTTCAATTAAACGAGTATGAGGTCCTTTATTCATCTTCTCTCTACGCTCTACAATAGACAAATTTTCTTGCTGCACAATAGGAGGTGATGGTGGCACAATATCTTCCTCATCAATTTCAGTTTCCTCCTTATCCGGGTGTTCTAGCTCCACCTGCAAACGAACTCATGGTTTGTCCTCATCAGAAGAATCTGGCATAACATGAGTTGACAAAATGTCCTCATACATAACAGATTCATTAAACACAACACTCCTGCTAAAGAAATTCTTTTTTGGTTTCCGGGTTCCACAACTTATATCCTTTTACTCCATAACCATAACCAAGAAATAAGCACTTAAAAGCTCTAGGATCTAACTTTCCATTATCAACATGAGCATAGGCAGTGCAACCAAAAACTTTCAGTTGTGAATAATTAGCTGGCTCACCAGACCATACCTCAATAGGAGTTTTCTTGTCAAGTGGGATGGACAGTGACCTGTTGATCAAGTAGCAGGCAGTGTTGTCAGCCTCAGCCCAAAAACGCATGTTCATACAGGCGTTGGACAACATGCAGCAAGCTTTGGAGATGATCGTCATGTTCATCCGCCCGGCTACACCATTCTGTTGAGGTGTGTACGGGATGGTGTGATGTCTAACAATGCCTTCCGGCACACAATAATCATCAAAAGCATGCAAAAAAATCACCACCATTGTCAGTACGAAGCAACTTCACCTTCCTCTCAGTTTGCTTTTCAATCATAATTTCCACTCTTTAAAAGCAGCAAAAGTATCATCCTTAGTTTTCGGGAAATAAGGCCAAACTCTTCTAGAGTAATCATCAATGATAGTAAGCATATAGCGAGCACCACCATAAGAGGGCTTACGTGAAAACCCCCACAAATAAGCATGTATCCAATGTACATTTAGTGGTATGAACGGAAGCATTGAATTTAACTCTTTTATGCTTACCAAACACGCAGTGTTCACATAACGACAACTTACTCATATTGCAGTTCTTCGGGAGTTCTCTCTTCACCAGTTCTGCCATATCATGTTCACTCATGTGTCCAAGTCGCTTATGCCAAAAGTTAGTTGTACTTGGATCATCATTAGTAATAACAGCAGTAGTACCAGACAAAGTGCTACCTCTAAGAATATATAACTTGGCAGAATTCATATCACCAATCATAACAATGAGAGAAACTTTTGATACCTTCAGGCGTTTATCCCCTCCGGCATACTTGTACCCATCATAGTCAAGGGTACTCAACGAGATCAAATTTCTCGCCATGGATGGTATGTGTTTCACTCCCGTCAATGTACATGTCATCCCACTGTGGGTCTTGATCTAAACAGATCCAACACCAACAATGTGACATTTTTTGTTGTTTCCCACACGCACAAAATCTCCAGTCTGCACAGTCTCATAAGAACTGAACCAATCTTTATTACAGCAAATATGAAACGGACAAGAATCCACTCATCATCACGAGTAATACATGCAACAAAAACAGCTAAGCATTCACCATCCGAACTATTATCACCAGCAACAACAGCAGCCTTACCATTACCATTACCGGCAGATTTATTTTTCGGTTGGTAAGTATCGTTCCTTTTCTCCTTGTTCTGCACCTTCCAGCAATCCTCAATGGTGTGATTGGTTTTCTTACAGTACCTGCAGAACTTGTCTCGTCCTTTGGACTTTGAATGGTCCTTGCCCTTATCTTTGTTACTGTTGTAGTTGTTGTCTTGCTGCTCAGGCCTACCTCGTACCTGCAATGCATCGCCTTTGGAGGACGATGCGTTATACTGCACCATAACTTTCATCTTTTCCCTGGTCAGCAGGGCCTCACAAACTTCCGCAAGGGTTAGTTCATCGCGGCTTAATAGTATGGTATCCCGCAAATTTGTAAAAGAACTAGGCAGAGAACATAACAACAGAAGAGCTAAATCTTTATCCTCATATTTTAACTCCATCGACACTAGGTCGGCCACGATCTCCTTAAAGATCGACAAGTGGTTCATCACAGAACCACCATCTTGCATCTTGAGCGAGAACAACTTCATCTTTACGTGCATCTTGCTGGTTAGATCCTTTGACATGCAGATCGATTCTAGCTTGAGGCACAACACTGTCGCGGATTCCTCCTGCAGCACCTCTTGCAAGATATCATTAGATAGATTAAGCTGGATCAACGACAAAGTCTTACGGTCTTTGCGCTTCTCCTCAGGAGTCCACTCCCTCGCTTCCTTATTCCCGGTCGGATCCAGCGCCTCATCAAGATCTGATTCTTGCGATAGAACCGCACGCATCTTGACTTGCCACAGAGAAAACCTCGTCTTGTAGTCCAGCACGGTAGATCAAACTTTATCGATGCCATCGTGTAACATCCCAAGTATGAAAAATAGCCATTAGAATGTTTGCTCTCTGTTATTTTATGTTTTGCATCATGGCATCATGTTCATTGCATTTGTTTTGCTTTGTTTTCCAATTGTTTTCCTCTGTTTTCATTTGTTTTCCTTTGTTTTCTACTTGAATTTCAAATCAAATTTCAAACCTTTTGTTTCATACTTGTGATGTTACAATTTCCAAAAAGATTATTCAAAATAAAACAATCAATTGTTTCCATTAAAGTTGTGATTCCAAAACTGTTGTTTTGTTTCTATCAAAAATTCACTTAATATCAAACCCTTTTCAAATTCATTTGCATTTTCCAAACAGCAACCATTTGAAAATTAATGAAACAAAATATTTTCCAAATCAATTTGTTACAAATAAACTTGAGGGTCCAAAAACTAATTATATGTTTCTTTTTAATAAATCACTTAATCTCAAATTCATTCCAATCTCAACCAAATTGCAAACAACAAAATATTTTGAATTACTTGGAAAACCAAAGTGGCACTAATGTTGCTGTTACAAAAAATAATCACTACACAATTGTTTTCCTAATTTTTCTACTCCTAAAAAACCTCCCTTTCTCTCTCATTCCAAATCTGCAAAAAAAATAAAGGGAAAAAAATAAATAAAAAGAAACAGCAGGGAGAGAGGGGCAGCAGGCCCAGCCCAACTCCCCTCAGGCCTGCTTACCCCTTCGAACCCCACCTTTCTTCTTCCCTGTACGGCTGCAATCTGGAGGTCTCCACGTAGCAGAGAAGAACAGCGAACGGCAGGGAGCCCTCCCCCTCTCCTATAAACCCTACCTGATGCCCTAGCCCCTGCCCTACCCTCCTTCTTCCTCTCCTCTCTCTCCCCCCGCCTCCATTTCCCTTCTTCCACCTTCTCCTCTCTGTAATTTCTCTGTAACTGAACCCAACCTGAACCCTCACCACCGAAACCCTCTCTTCCCTCCGGCGATCACCGGCGGTCTGCTCCCCCCCCTCCGAGCGAACGGTGGCCGGGAATGGAATCCCCCCACCGCCGGCTTCCTCCTCGACCTCTCCTCGGTTGCCGGGAGTGCCCGCTGCGCCGCCACCGTCGCCACCTCTGCACCGCCCTGTTCTTCTTCAGGTCGCGGTGAGCTCCCCTCCTCCCTCTCCTCCCTCTCGCTACTCCCTCTCCCTTCCCTTCTCTCCGCACTCCCACGAGCCCACAGCACCACGCACCCGCCCGCACCACGGCCGCTCACCTCCCTCGCCATCTCCGACCGTGATGCCTCCGTCGAGTTTCAGAAGCGCAACTGCAAACTGAAAATTTCAGTTAGCGCTTGAAACTCCACCTTATCCAGCACGCGCAAGCCCTACTGTCAACAAGTTTCAGTTACCGCAGTGGCAGTGGCCTCTGCGCGCGCCCAGGAGGGTGTGGGTTCGATCCCACCCCTGCGCAATAAAACCACACTTTTTATTTTATTTTGTTTGGTTACAGAATTTGTCAGAAATCACAACACAGTCCCTGCTAATTAATTCTAAGTCCATGTTTATTTTTCCTAAGTCCCTAGCTGTAATAAAAATGGCAGAATAACACTTAAACTTCTAAAATGCATAACTATTTCATTTTAACTCCAATTTCAACTTTTTAAACATGTTTTCTGTACCAAATTGAATGCTCTACCAAAATATAAAATTTGGTTACTGTTTTGAATATTTTAAATTGGTGAAATATTTGAAAACCTGCTTAATTCATTTAATTTTGCAAAATTCATAACTTGGGCATAAAAATTCCAAATTCAACAAACTAAATATGTTTTCCATTCAATTTTTCATGTACTTTCCAAATATCAACTTTGTTTGCTGTTTTGAATAATTTAAATTGCTGAAAAAAACTGTTTCTTAATTAATGCATTTAAAATTGCCAAAATAATAACTTGCTCATTTTAAATCCATTTTCCACAAATAAAATATGTTTTCCATGCAAAATTAAACCACCTTTCCAATTATAAATTTTTTTCCATGTTTTGAATAATTAAAATTGGTTAAATAATTTAAACCTTGATTAAATCAATTAAAATTGTTAAATTCATAACTTGGTCAAATTAAATTCCTTTTGAACATATAAAATATGTTTTCAAACCATAAAAGTATAAGCTTTTCAAATATGAATTTGGTTTAATGTTTTGAACAAATAGAAATTCAAATAAGTTCATGTTTGAATTAAATTCATTTAAATCTTGTTTAACTTGTTTAATTCATAAGTAAATTATTCCAATTCCTTTTTCAACAAGTGAAACATGTAATCCACCTAAAATTGTGTGTTCTTTTCAAATATGAACTTGGTTATCTGTTTTGAACAAGTTAAACTTGATGAAAACAACAAATTCTTGTGTGACCCCTTTAAGAAACCAAAATCTCTTAACTTAATAAATAAATTCCAAACTTGTTAAACTTCTTTTCAAATTGTTCTATTGTTGTTTTCTTGTTGTTTTCTCCCTCCATGCATCGTACTAATCCACTTTCACATGATGTTTAGTTGTAGAACCATTATTTCAACCATAATTCATGGGCTTTCCATATGCAATCCAAATTGCATGTGGGTCCACTTAATCATGTTGTTACCATGTCAACTAGTTTATTTCTATGCATCAATTAAATGGTCATGCATCATCCCATGTTTGTGCACTATGCCATGATTTTGATTGTTTGTCTCCTTGCGTTGTTTGTTTGCTTCTTCCCGGACATACGACGACGTTGAGACCGACGATACTTACGACACCCCTTCTAAGGAGTTAGCTCAGTACCAGGCTACTGGGTTTGCAGGCAAGTATTCACTCACATGAACCACTGTGTTCCTTTCAACATTGGTTACCGATACTTTCCGTTGTCTATTCTGCTAGCCCTATGAATAGTTGTTTCTGTTACAAACCTATCACATGTTATCCTTTAACCCTGATATTGCCTTACCTCCACACCTATAAATTTTTGCTTGTTACCCGTGTCTTACTAGCATGCTTAGGCTTGTTTTGCTCGAGTCTGTTACCCGTTATTTTCTGTTACTATTTCTATTATGTTCTGGGGCTCGAGGTTAAACAATGAATCCTGCTAAATAATAATTTGATGATAAGGCACCGGCAGGAGGCCCTGTGTGGTTTTGAGGCCTGCTAGTGTCGACCCTAATTAGGAAAAGGGTCTTGTCTACTGATCCATGATGAGCGCACTAACCGCATGTGGGAAGCGTGTATGGGCGCCCCCCTCAATTTGATTCGATTCGCATCTCGTCCAAATCGCCTCATTTAGTTCGGGTGTTCCATTTGCCGCATGCATGTTTTTGCGAGCCCAGGCCAGGGTGGAACTTTTGTAGTCGGCATTTAGGGAGACACGTTCTTAGAGTGCTATGAGGGTCCCCTTTTCTTCGTGGGGCTTGATTAGCCGTGCGCTCACTGCACGGGGTTCTTTGGGATTGATGCGAAGAAGAGTTGAGTTGTGTTGAGTGCCCCGCTTGGTGGGAGGCATTCCATCTGGCGGGTTATTCTTACGTGTACGGCCAAATTGGTGCACCCCTGCAGGGATAAATCTTCTCGAGAAGCCGTGTTTTCCGCGGTTATGGATGACTTGGTGAAAGTACTGGCTAACAAGTACTCAGGACAACTTAAACCTAATGGTTAACAATCTGACTAGTAATAGGCTTAATGACACACAATCTGAACCCTCACTAATCCAACTGTGTGAGTTATCCTCGGATTGCTTCTTTGGATAAGGGGCGAGATCCAGGATGGGTTTGTTTGGAGTTAGCTATAGAGGGTTACGTTACGCTATCTTATCTCTTTTCTGTTAGCCGGAAGTTGTAGTATGTTCTGTAGTTGGTTAGAGCAGCCCGCTGCAGCATCTTTTATTACCCTTTCTTCCGTTGAACCCAAAGCATCTGTGCTTGGTGTTGACGGGCTACACTTTGGTGAACTGTGAGTCTTGCTTGTCAGTACGTTTATGTACTGACCCCTTTGGGGCTGTGGTTTCCGCAGACTACGTTTCCGAGGATCCCCATGGTGGCTACTACGTGGAGTATGACGAGACTGCTGACGAGTAGATAACGGACCCGGGCAGGATCCGAGACTTCGTGGATGGGCTTCGTCTTTTCGTTTCCGACCTCTTATGCCTATTTGGATCTTGTCTGTACTCAGACATGTTGAATGCTTCCGCTGTGTTGTAATGATGAATTGTTGGGACATGTGTCCTCTGGATTATTGTATTTGCTATCTCTGCTCTAATGAGAGCTATGTGCAACTTATTTCAATCTTTTGTGTCGTAGAGATCTGTTGTGATATCACTTGTTCAAATGTCGTTGACGTACCATGTGTGTATGTTATGAAGTACGCCAATGGAAGTATCTGGATTTCTATGGGATGGTTTGCGCAGACGATGAATAGTAGAGAATGGTTGTCACACGTTTACGTGTTGGCCTGCTCACATTGAGATGCGGGTGCCGGTATGCTCCGTAAGCCATTTATCTGCT